>PVIY010019378.1:0-45874 GCA_004026745.1 Myrmecophaga tridactyla | reverse complement strand
CATTCCAGCCAATCCTAAAGAACAGCTACGGCAATATATAAGATTCTGCAAAGTTTCCATGCACTAGAGTAACTTTCCAGAAACCTACAACCTCCAGATGGGTATCTGGACCAGATAAATCCTGAAACCTAGAGGCCCCAGCCTCTCCAGAGCATAAGCTAGTTCCATCTTCCTATTCCATATGATTGACAGCCCCTTCCAACATGAAAAAGTTTGAATGGCCACAGACTAAGTACCCCTAAGAGAGGGACAGAAAGATCAAAGGTGATGGTGGAGTTATATAGAGAAGGTAGGAATTAACAAATGAATATGATTGCTGAATCATTAAACTGATATTTCTTTCAGTCTCCAGTATCTTAGAGCCACTAGAAGTAAAAACATAAAATTGTGGAATTGTATCCCATACCAAACTCTGAAATCTGTTCTACAACTAATTGTGGTGCTGTGCTTTGAAATGTATTGCTTTTTTTGTATATATGTTATTTTTCACAAAAAAGGAAAAAAAGTTGATTGTGATGATAAAAAAGTATTTATTCCTTCTAGCATCCTATATTCTGGAGTAGCTAGAAGGAAAAATCTGAGATGATGGTATGGTAGCCTATGAAAACTCTGGGATCTGTCCTGTAACTACTTATTGAAGAGTGCTTTGAAAACTATTGCTTTTTTTTCTTTCTTTGCTTTGTATGTATGTTATATTATACAATAAAAAATGTTAAAAAAAAAGAAAACAAACAAAAAAAGAAATATGCCCACCAGTGAATCATGACTCATCTGCCTAACATTCAGAAGTTAAAATTAAACTCATAAGTCCTGTTTCTAAGGTTATATCTTTCCTAAAATTGATTCTGAAAATTCCACTTAGAATTATCACAAAAATTTGGATTTTAACTTGAAGTTTTCATTTTTATAAATGCCAAATGTTTTGTTTCGGGGATAAACCGGTCTATATTTATTGAAAGTACACTTTAATTCCTTAAAGATGCTTTCTAAAAGGCAACCAAATCTCTAAATAAAAAGTAACCTTGTGGGCTTTTTATGATGTTTTCATTCAAATCTATCTAAAGGAAAAATTCACAGTTTTCCTTCAACCTAAACAAAGGGTTTAGGGATGACAGGAAGTATTTCCTGAGTGTAAAAATATACAAAACAAATGTGGGTACCTGAGCCTATTTTATTCGTAGAATGAGAACCAACCCCTAGCCTGGTATCGCCCACAACTACACCCCAAAACAGGCCATGACCTTCACGTCTCAGGCTGACACTGGATGGCTGCTTTGTACATTTTGCCCACTATCCATGTAATGCTGGGCCAAGAACACAAGAGAAAAGAATGATAGGTTTAAATGTGCAGATATTTCAAATGTTGACAGTAAATTAAATGCTACTAACTTAAGAGATAAATATTGGAATAATCTTTATACTATAATACTCTCAACACAGAGAGATCTTCCATAAGTAAACTACACACACACACACACACACAAAATCCCTTCTCCCCTTCAAAATCTCTAAAGGATATAACAGAATATATACAGATCAAGGAAGATAATGACCAGTAAGTCACTGAAAAAAAGGAGTTAATCTTCACAAATGACATTTTCCCACTAACGTGGAAAATTAAGTATATAGGCAAAGATATTAAAATTCATTAACGGTATTGGGAAGGAGTGCTGGTTTGAATCTGTTATGTAGCCCAGTGTGATGGTTAGGTTGTGGTGTCAACTTGGCCAGGTGATGGTCCCCGGTTGGCTGGTCAGGCGAGCACTGGCCTAATCATGACTGCAAGGCTATTTCGTGGCTGGCTGATAAACCGGAAGGTTGGTTTATTCAACCATCAGTCAGTTGATTGCAGCTGTGGCTGATTCATCCACTAGCAACTAAGGGTACATCTCCTGCAAACGAGATAATCCAGCCAGTTGGCTTTGATCCAATCACTTGAAGACTTTTATGGAAAAAGAGAGAACTTTTCCTGCCTCTTCATCCAGCAAGCCTCTCTTGTGGAGTTTGTCAAGACCCTTCATCAGAGTTGGCAGTCTCGTAGGCTGCCCTATGGATTTGGGACTTGTACATTCCCACGCTTGTATGGGTCTCTTATAAATCTTGTATTTACAGATCTCTCTTGTTGGTTGTTGCTCTAGAGAACCCTGATACAGTTTGGTACTGGGAGTGGTTCTTGAAAAACAGAATCTTAAAAATGTTTTTTTGCAATTGTTTTTCTACTCTAATTAGACTAAAAGGCACTTAATGACTCTGTTTCCAATAAATATCACCATTTGATTCTGCTAATTGTATGCTTATATGAGGCAAGGCTCTGCGTGAGGGTGTTTTTTGACACCTTCCTGGAGTTTTGTGGAGTTAAGAGGAATAACGATATTGGCTGGTTGTTGTTTGATATGCTGATACAATTATGAGGGAAAGGGATGGGCTGAAGGTCTCAAATTTGCAACTTTAATGTCATATGAGTGATGTAAAAGTTTTTATGTTTGCCCTAAGAGAAAATCTTATTTCCTGTGGTTGCAGATTTGAGAACTCTGAAAACCAGACCCAGTCTTATTGTGTGAGTAGCACATTTACAGTGTAAACTAAATTCTCCACCTTATAGTTCTCAAATTAAAATAAGGACTTTGGAAAAGAATGAGATCCTGAAACTTGGGATGGGACATTTGGGTTGATAATAAACCAGTGGGGACATGGAAACCCTGGGTACTGCTGAGTCTTTGCCAAATAGACCTATAATGGACTGCCCTGAGGAAACAGCCACCCATTCTCCAGCTCTGAGGAAACAGACACCCTATCTCCAGCCTGACCCGAGGGAACAGCTTCCTGGCCTTCAGTCAACCCGAAGGAGTTGGCCATCCCATCTCCACCTAAAGAAATTAACCCTTCAGTGCCTGCTAAACCTGTAACCACCTCCCCTAGGGGAACAGCCCTCACTCCTCTGTCTGGAGTTGATTAGTACTGTTTCACCAGGTAAAACTAAGAATGTCTTGAGAGTATTGGTTTGAAAGACAGCTGAGTTGATAGAACAGTGGAGTGGCCTTTTGAAGACCCAATTGCCAACTAGATGGCAATACCTTGCAGGGCTGGGGCAATGTTCTCCAGGAGGTTGTGTATGCTCTGAATCAACGTCCACCCTATGGTGCTGTTTCTCCCATAGTCAGGATTCAAGGGTCCAGGAATCAAGGGGTGGAAATGGGAGTGGCACCACTCACTATCACTCCTAGTGATCCACTAGAAAAAAATTTACTTTCTGTCCCTGAAACCTTAAGCTCTGCTGGTCTACAGGTCTTAGTTCCAAAAGGAGGAGTGTTCCTACCAGGAGACACAGCAATGATTCCATTGAACTGGAAGTTAAGACTGCCACTTGGCCACTGTGGGCGTCTCATGCCACTGAATCAACAGGCAAGGAAGGGGACTACTTTACTGGCTGGGGTGATTGATCCTGAAATAGGACTGTGTTATAGTTTGTAAGAGCTGCCAGAATGTAATATACCAGAACTGGAACAGCTTTTTAAAAAGGGAATTTAATAAGTTACAAGTTTATAGTTCTAAGTCTGTAAAGATGTCCAAACTAAGGCATTCAGGGAAAAGTACCTTAATTCAAGGAAGGTTGATAGGTATAGAACACCTCTGTCTCTCTTGCATCTGCAGGTCCCTTGCTCCTGGGCTCCATTGTTTTCAGCCTCTGTTACTGTGGAGGTTCCTCACTCTGTTTCTCTGGAGCTGGTTTTCATATCTTGGCTTCTCTTGGCTTTCTCCAAGTTCTGGTTTGCTTAACATCTCATGGCAATGTCTTCTGGGCTCCAAGCATCTCCAAACATCTGTGTCTTTGTTCTCCAAGTGTCGACATTTTTTAAAAATTTATTTTATTTTTATTGACAAAGCATAACAACATACAAACAGGAACATTCTTAACATATGAGCATTCTATTCTTGGTATATAATCAAAGATTCACAATATCATCACATAGTTGCATATTCATTGCCATGATCATTTCTGAGAACATTTACACCACTCCAGAAAAAGAAATAAGGAAAAACTCAGACATACCATACCCCTTACCCCTCCCTCTCATTGACCACTATTATTTCCATCTACCCAATATATTTTAACCTTTGTCCCCCCTATTTTTTCTATACCCCTTGCCACTCCCTTTCATTGATCATTAGTATTTCAATCTACTTAATTTATATTAATGTCTGTTCCCCCTATTATTTATTTATTTTTAATCCATATGTTTTACTCATCTGTCCATACCATAGATAAAAGGAGCATCAGACACAAGGTTTTCACAATCACACAGTCACATCGTGAAAGCTTTATCATTATATAATCATCTTCAAGAAGCATGGCTACTGGAACACAGCTCTACAGTTTCAGGCACTTCCCTCTAGCCTCTCTAATACACCTTAAACTAAAAAGGGGATATCTATATAATGTATGAGAATAACGATCAGGATAACCTCTCAACTCTGTTTGAAATCTCTCAGCCAGTGACACTTTATTTTGTCTCATTTTTCTCTTCCCCTTTTTGGTCAAGAAGGTTTTCTCAATCCCTTAATGCTGAGTCCTGGCTGATTCTAGGATTTCTGTCCTATGTTGCCAGGAAGGTCCACACCCCTGGGAGTCATGTCCCACGTAGAGAGGGGGAGAGCCGTGAGTTTGCTTGCTGTGTTGGCAGAGAGAGAGATAGGCCACATCTCAGCAACAAAAGAGGTTCTCTCAGGGTGACTCTCAGGCATAATTATCAGTAGGCTTAGCCTATCTTTTGCGAGGATAAGTTTCATATGAACAAACCCCAAAATTGAAGGCTTGGCCTACTGATTTGGTTGTCCCCACTGCTTGCAAGAATATCAGGAATTCTCCAAACGGGGAAGTTGAATTTTCCTGGTTTCTCACCATTCCCCCAAGGGGACTTTGCAAATCCTTTTTTAGTCACTGTTCAAATCACTCTGGGATTGGCATCACAATGGGCAAACCTACAAAATCTCATGCCCTATTTAAGGTTCCATATACTTAAGGTGTTCAATTAACCTGTCCATATAAGTTATATTAAGAAATGAAGTGTCAACATCTTTGACAGCTCTGCTCTGAAGTTTCTGTTGGCTCTGTCATTTTATGTCATTTCTCCAAAATGTTTCCTCTTTTAAAGACTCTAGTAAACTAATCAAGACCCACCTGGAATGGGTAGAGTCACACCTCCATCTAATCAAAAGGTCACACCCACACTTGGGTGTGTCACATATCTGTGGAGACAATCTAAAGTTTCCAACCTAACTGTACTGAATCAGGATGAAAAGAAATGCTACCTCCACAAGATGAAATCAGGATTAAAATATGGCTTTTCTGGGGTACATAATACTTTCAAACTGGCACAGACTGCAATTCCACAATGGAGTTAAAGAAGAGTGTTCCTGGAATACAAGAGATCCCCTAAGGCATCTCTTAATACTACCATGCCCTGTGATTAAAGTCAACAGAAAACTGTAACAACCTAATCAAGGCAGGACTACCAATGACCCAGAAACTTCAGGAATGGAGGTTTAGCTCATTCCACCAGGCAAAGACCTATGTCCAGCTGAAGTGCTTGCTGAGGGTAAAGGGGACATGGAATGGGTAGTGGAAGAACGTAGTGATAAAGATAAACTATGACCATGTGACCAGTTACAAAAACGAGGACTGTGATGGTGTGAATATTTTCTCCTTGTTTTGTTATGAGTATGTTTTTATTTATACATAAAACAAATATCTTTTCTTCTTATCATGAGATAAGTCATATTGTTCATGTTATAGTATTTATGTTATAGAATTTCATGCTTAAGAGTGAAGGACTCTTCACCCTAAGGACTTGCACCCTATTCTGGAGAGATTTAGTGTGTTTCTGGTTGTACTCAGGACAGTTGGGTATTGTTAGGCAAAACATATGTCTGTTATTGTGTTCTACTTAGAAATTAAGCATATTTCAAGATCTTTGACAGATCTTGTATAGCTGCCAAGTTGATAAGAGGTGAACTGTGATGGTTAGCTTCTGGTGCTAATTTGGCTAGGTGATGGTGCCCTGTTGTCTGGTGAGGCAAGCAGTGGCCTAACCATTACTGCAAGGATATTTTGTACCTGATTGGTAAACCAGAAGGCTGGTTTATTCATTCAAGCATCAGTAAGTTGATTGCAGCTGTGACTTAATAAATCCAGTATCAACTAAGGGTGAGTCCCTTGCAAATGAGATAATCCAGTCAGTTGGATTTGATCCAATGAGTTGAAGACTTCTAAGGGAAAAGGAAGTATTTTCACTGCTTCTTCACCAGCAAGCCTCTCCGGTGGAGTCTGTCAAGACCCTTTATCAGAGTTGCCAGTCTCATAGCCTGCCCTATGGATTTGGAACTCTTGCATTCCCATGCCTATATGGGACACTTCTATAAATCTTGTATTTACAGATATCTTCTGTTCGTTCTTTTTCTCCAGAGAACCCTGACTAATACACCTAGAAAATACCATGTTCTCTAATTCATTCTTGTGGGGGTAGACCTACTGTGGGTTGGACCTTTTGGTTAGACTACATCTCAATTGAGATGTGACCCAGCCCATTCAAGGTGGGTCTTTATCCGTTACTGGAGTCCTCTGTGCAGAGGATAAAAGATGGTAAAAGCCTAGAGAGCTTAGAGAGGAACATCCAGAAAATTCTAAGAAAGGTCCCACAGGAGTGGTAGAGAGCCGCTAAAACCAGAACTCAGAAGAAAAGGACCAGTAGATATCACCATGTCATAGAGGAACCCCAGATGCCTGCAGACTTTCTTCAGAGAAATTAATATGGACCTTTCCAATTGTAACCAGATAAATCCATATTGAAAAATCTAACCCACTTCTTGTATATTGCATTCTGGCAGCTTTAGCAAACCAAAACAGAGGGTATATACCATATGGAAAAAGACACTGCCGTATACTTCTGGTGATGACAAAAATAGGTGCCCTTTTTAAAGGGAAAAAAATTCGACTACATACATCAAAATTCCTATAACTATGCATTCCCTTAAACCACCAGTTATAATTCTAGTTGCTTATCCTCATTAAATCCTTAGACAAGTATCTGCAAAGGGTTTTTATTTCAAAGAATATTTTATACATACAGATAGAAAAAGATCTTTAAGGATATACCAAAGTATTAACTATGATTATCTGTTAATAAAACCTGAAAAATCACTAGTACTTTTAAAACTCATCTATATTGTCTATGTTTCTATAATAAACATGTACTATATTTTGTAACAATTTGTTTCTTTTCATTTATTTCTTTTGCAGGAAAAGGAAGATTCTAAGGAAAGCATCTTAAAAAAAATAGAAATGGTGGCAGGAACTTTGGGATTTCCTATCTAGAATTACCCATAACTCACACTTTATTCCAATTGATTCAATAGAGCAGATTATCTGTGAAAACCAAAATGGTAGGCTCCCTTAGAAAGCTCCTTTTGCTTCTTTTCTGGTCAGTACCACCCACCTAGAGAATTGTTCAAGAAAGATGTTTACAATCTTATACATATTCTAGATAATTTCAACCATGAAGGCACAATTTTTCAAACCTGCACTATGATTTATTTCAAATGAAACCTGACACCTGAACAAAATCTTTTGATTTAGAGTACAAGGTACAGCAGACAGTGGAAGGGAAACTGATACCAAGAGCCCCAAAATAAGAAAGCATTCATTTTACCTATGTCAATCCCTGGTTACACACTGGAAAATAGCAGTAAAGGACATCAAACACAGACAAAGAAACCAGAATATGACAACTATGAGGTGTCCAGGCTGGCAGGCGTAGTGCTGAAATGGCTGCAAGCCACAGCAGTAAAATGCCTGCAAACAGCCCCATGGTTCACAATCAGTTTGGCAGGGTTTCCAACATAGGCTGAGGGATTTAGTTTTCCCCATATAAGGTAATGACAAGGATTTCAAACAGACCAAGCATTTTATATTAGTGTCAACAGCACTAAGACACAGCTTCAGCTGGCAGAGGAGAAACCAAGCGAATCTGCACTATTTACTCCAGAGGAACTGCCTGAACACCATCTGTTCTCAGAAACCACCTTCCCCCACCACCCATGGGGCCCCTTTCTATGGCGCACACTTGGCCCTGTTTCTCTGAGCCCCCTGTCATATGCTGTGACTCAAGAACCCGAAGTCTCAATATTTCCCTTGAATAGAGAGATATGGGAAGTTCACTTCAGCAGAGTAATTGGTAACACAAAAGATCTCGTAATACTACAAGTAACAATAATAATACTATTATCAGTTGTTCAGTAGCAAAAATGATTCACTCTACCTAGCTCCAAGCTTTCCCTATATAATGTGGAAGGGGATCTGGATTACACAGGATGGAAAATAAACACTCTTGCACTCTAGGGTCTATAAACTGTCTCAATGTCACAAAAGTTGAATAGGAATGCCTCCTGAGTTAACAGGAAATCAGTTCCATGGAGTGAACAAAAGACTAGCTTCAAAAACATCTATATACCACATAGGATGTCTAGATTTCCATCTAGTTGATTTTTATCAAAACATCAGCCTTTCATGAAATAAAATCAGAGGAACGGTATTAACAAGTGAGTCAAGACCAAAACAAGATCCAGTACAAATTACAGTACTACATTTGATCTGTATGGACAATAAATAGAAAAATTTTAAAATAAGAGATCCTCCGAAGGAGATAAACCTGAGAGATTTTCATTAAAAAATAAAAACAAATCACTTACACAGAAGCAGTTTAAAATTTATTTATATAAAATCTGTTTTAAAAAGTATAAAACATTTATTTCCCTCTTGCTCATGTTTAGATTTAGATTTAGATTTAGAAAGCAGGGATTAAAATCTAAAAGGACACCAGAGCTTCCCCAAACCTGATCTGAGAATTTAGATTAAAATTAGCTGCTTAAAGATTCAATCTTGTATTACCATAGCCCTCCCAAGCCTGAAAGTATCAAATTATCCCCTCCTTTTCTATCACACTCACACTGCTTTAATATTACTAGCAATAAGAGGTCAAATCAATTTTTTAAATAATATAACATTTGATTGGCACTAGAGACTAATTATGAGGTCAGTAGTCAGCTCTTGCAAATATGCATAAAGAATGTCAGAGAAAAACCAGTCATCCCAGCTGCTCAGTGGAGTAGGTAAGCTGTAGAAGTCAAGGTGACAACAAGGCTGAACAAAACTGCATTAAGGAAAAGCATCTCGTGAGGTTTTTCAAGGTCAGGTGACGTAGGCCAGATGGAAGTAAATATTTCTCATATACCCTGGAAGAAATAGAAAACAAAAATTACTGCAAGTAGCCAAACAGAATTCAGAGACTTTGTGGTCTGAAATGAAGTTCCTTCAAAGAACACTCTGACTACATCATGTTTAAAAATGACCATTTATAATGATTTAAAGTACCAGGGGGGAATGATTTAATTTTCCGGTCCCAATGCATTTGATTCACAAAATAGTCTCTTGTCAACAATGGAGCAGCTTGTTGAATGAAGTCTCTGCCACTGTGTTTTTTGAGATGGGATAATGTGGGTCACAAATAACAGTATTTAAAAATACAGGCTCCCACCTCCCTAGTTACAGCGAGGACAGGGACACACACAATGTGGGGCAGAGCAATTTAAATGGAAATGTATCGAGTAGAGTTACATTGTATTATGCAACAGCAAGGTGACTTTTCCAGGGTACTTTAAGGGTGGGGGGTAGATTTAATGGGTCTCCCCCCTGCCCCTTTGGGAAAAGGGTCAAGAAATCTCTATCAAGCCTCCCACAATGCTGGGCCAAGTCAAACTTGGTTTACAGGCTATCACCATTCTCTGTAAAACTTTGGGAAACTAAAATCTCATGTTGCCCCAAAGATCATGGCAAATGCCTACATGCCCTTGAATACTCAAGTGCTAAGAGTTCCCACAGCATTTAAAGGATCTCTGCTACTGGGGTCAGAAACAAGATGATCTAAAGTGATTATTTAAACGTCCCACCCCACTGAACATCAAGAAGACCAAGCGAGAACTCTAGAAAATCAAGAAGCATTTTTTAAATTAAAAAAAAAATGCAAAGTATCAAAAAACAAATATCTCTTAAGCAATATGAGAATGACGTGATTTGAATATCACACACTTTTTTTAAAAAAAGATCAGTCTCTGCCTAGTCAAGATACGCTCAGCAGGCACCCGCTACTTAAGAGTCTGTATGACATTTCAAGAAACAAAAACCTGCATTTTGGGGTCTACCCTGGTGGGTCACTCGTATTCAAAGAACTAGTACGAGGAAGATTAAAAAGTACTACGGTGATTTAAAGGTTTGGCAATTTCTATGATAGAGCAGGAGAGGTGTCAAATATTCTGATGGTGAAGATGACTTTTTAGGGGGTTCTCGGAGGATGGATAATATTTAACAGGCAGAAAGTGAAGATGAATGGGGATGGCAACTACCATGAGCAAACTCATAGTAGAGGACAAGCAAGAAACGTGTTCAAGGTATGTTAGAAACTCCCGTTGGGCTCAAGCATGGGGTATTATGACAGAACTCTAGGCTGAATCTCATTTGTAGAAGGCTATGTTTGGGAGTTTAAGGGGACTCTTTCAGCATGCATTTTAGAGAGCTACTGAAGGTTTCGCATGTGAGCTGTCAGTCATTCTGGCCATAGGATGCAGAAGAACTCGCAGGGAAGAAAATCCAGAGTGGGGAGATCCGTTGGAACTCTCCTGTGATAGTTCAAGTGAAACATAACCAGGGTCTGAAGTATGATAAAGCAGTGGGAATAAAAGAGAGAGGATAGAGCTGAGACCTATTGCAAATGAACACTCTGGCCTGCAGATTCGCAGTTATTAGCATTACCTGGGAGCCTGTTAGAAATGCAGAATTCTCCGGCTCTGCCTAGCCCTACTGAATCAGAAACAGTGTTTTAACAAGCTGCCAGTTAGCCTGCACATTAACATTAGAATCCCGGATCTCTAGGGTCTGGCAACTGACAAGATTTGGAGGTCCAGGACAGCAAGCAGTCCAAGCTGACTCTCCCCTGGGAAAATGGTGATGGCGCGAAAGTAATTTAAGCCGCCAAGCCCAAACAAGGCTATTGAGCCAAGGGAGAAGCTGGGGAGAAATAGCCAGCAGGTGACTTCACCTCCAAGTGGCCTCTATACACCACATCCTGTATCGTTTCTTTTCATTCATAGGTAGGCAGTGAAGGCCCTGAATTCATATCCCAGATCTGCTATGTACAAGTTGTGTGGCCCTGTACAAACATAGTTATTAAAAAATGCACAGAATACAATAAGCACTTAAATAACACAGCAAGATATATACTGAAATAATTTTATTTTTAATATCTATAAGAGTTACAAAATTTTATATTTCATGTTGTCTGGTGTGCTTAACCTTCTTACCTAAATGTTGTATAGTATATTAGACTTTGACATTATTGCCTTCTTTATTGAAATTTTTTCTTTCCTTGGCTTTCATCATACTTTTGTCATGTTTTCTGCCCTCCTTCCACTCTTGTCTGCCTTTGGCTTTCTTATTGGCTCCCTTATTTCCTCCAAGCCTCAACTTTAAGTGACCACACCATGGGATTCAATCTCTTATTCCTTAGGAGAGTTCAAACCCTTATCTGTTGGCTTCTAAATAAATGATGACAAAACCTCATCCCAGTTTTTACTTTTCCCTGGAGCTCTGGTCCCATATCTCAAAATGCTTAATGGGGAATTCCACTTGTAAGTCACCAAAAACTCATCCTCTTTCTCTAAAGAGTGGGCCTTCCTAATTTACTGATTTCCCTCAATGGTGCCACTCTCCTCCAAAATTGAAACTCCCACGTGACAATATTCAGGAGAGGCAGAGAATAGTCGATTGCCCTTAATTTAATCCCTCTTTTCCATGTGCATGTGTAGCGCTCGACACTTGTTCTTATTATCGCAGCTGAATGTTGACAATCTCTCCCTCTGTTATATACTGCTCACTGCTGGAATGGTCCTCCTAAAATGCCTCTTGGACGTTACTTTGGCTCAAAAGTCCCCTATGGCTCTTCACTGTCTGCAGATAAACTTTTAAGGACCCATATATTATCGCATCTTGTAGCTACAACATCTACTGGCTTACCCTGCTGTTGTTATCTCTATTCTCGTGCTATTTTAAACAATGCATGCAGTGTTGAGTAATTATTTGCAGAGATTTTTTCTTTTCTTGACTTTATATGAGCCTGTCACCAATTCACTTGATCATTTTGGTCTTCCACATCAGTTACAAACATCTTCCCTGGCAATTTTGTTTTTCAACAAGGGTTTTGATTTAAAGCACTTCTATCTCTCTCTTTTGAAATCAGCAAAGTAATACATGCTTGCTTAACAAGTGACGTAATGGAAAGATATATCAAAAACTCAACCCCCAACTCAAATTCTTCCATCCCACTCTCCTGACTAGTCTGACCTTACAGAACTATGTTAGCAGCCTGGTAGGTAAACTTTCACTTTCTCCTTGTTTATAGAAGCATAGTGGGGCACACTTACACATATAAAGGGTCTTATTCCACTGAAACAAGATTATACCTTATAGGTTACTGTAGGGCTTTTTTTCATTAATAAGATAGCACAGGCATTCTTACAGACTAGTTTAAAAGTTTATCTTTTTTGTTGATATATAGTGATATGCATATTTGATATACATGTGCATATATAAATTATACATACATGTAATTAATGTAAAGAGGATTATATGCTAATTTTTTTCTATTGCCTAAATATGTGCTTATTCTAGTCAATTTTGGTATGCCTTTTTCAGTCTGTAGGTTCAGGTCCTTCTTCAGTTAAGATAATTTTCATTCAATATTTAATACTTATTTCTTTTCTTATGTTCTTTTCCCCCCTGAAATCCTTGTTACTCAAGGAGGGTCTCCAAGCTATGGAGGGCCTCCTATTTTTGTCTTGCATTTTTTTGCTTTGTGCTTTGAGATACTTTACCCATTTGATAACCCAGGCCACTATCTTGGATCCTACTGACCATCTACTCCTTCAAGTTACCTCCTGATTTTTTTAGTTTAAAAATTGTGCTTTAATACAAGGAAATCTGTATGTTCATTGCAGTTGGCATTGTTGCCTGTCCCCCACAATGGCTCTATCTCCTTAGGGGTTTGAGCTGAGTAGTCCCCCAATGGTGGTTCACTGACAGTGGGCTCCCTTCCCTATCTAATTTCCTTTGTGTAATCATTGAATTCAAGTCTAACTACTAGAGTACCTTAATTAGCAGCAGTCCCACAGAAGTAGAAGAAGCAGTAAGGCAACAAAAGGCAGCTTTTTCCATCCCCACACTCCTCTTGTTCTCCCAGTCCCAGGGGTAGAGCATCCTTGGTTCTCTGGGGTCTATAAAGGCCAGGGTCCATCATACAGACCTATGTGACCACCATACCAGGAGTCCACAGATATCTTCAAAATCAAGTTCTTGACAAGACCCATCACCTCGCCACTTTGTGCCACAGCCTTCAGACACTCATCTCAAGGCACTCATCCAACCCAGAGGACAGTAAGTCTTGCACTAACAATATCTTCAGAGTTCTTACTGACTCGAAGCTTCAGTGACCAGCTTCCAGGCTGGCTCAGGCCCTGCCTGCTTGTAGCCATGGGTAGGTAGATGTGTTGGAATGAGGAGTGGAGGGTGATCTGGAATGTGTGCATGCTACCACCTTACCTCTGATTTGTTTAACTGCTTTTATGCATTAAAAGACCTTTCCCATCCCAAGATCAGGAAGTCTTTCTATTCATTTTTAAATCTCACTCTTGAATGAATTTAGAATATATTTGAGTATATAATATGGGGTAGGATCTACATATTTTCCTTCAAATCATTAAGCAGTTGTCCCACTGTCATATCACTAACTGGATATAACCCTAAGGACAAGACAGCTCAGGTGCAAAATCCCAGAGTGACAAATTAAAATAAAATGTACAGTATATAACAAAAGATTATAAAACAAACAAAGAAATTATGGTCCATTCAAAGGAACAAGATAAAAATCCAGAAATTATCATTAAAAAACAAAGACTTTGGACATACCAGACAGAGACTTAAAAAAAATGATCTTCAATATGCTCAAAGAGCTAAAGGAAAACATGGGGAAAACAACTAAAAGATATGAGGAAAATGAGGAATAAGCAATATGAGAAGCTCAGTAAGAAACAGCAAGTTTAAAAAAGAACTAACTATAAATACTGCAATTATAGACGAAAATAACTGAAATTTTAAAAATTCCCTAGTGGGATTCAACAAAAGATTAGAGGTAAACTTTAATCTTTAATAGTGATAGAATAAGTGAACTCAAAGAAAAGACAATAGAGGTGATTCAGGCTGAAAAGCAGAAGGAAAAAAAGGCTGGATAAAAGTGATCAGAGCCTAAGAGAACTGGGGGACACCATCAAGTATACCCATATACATATGGGAGCTCCAGAAAAGGAAAAAAGAGAGAAGGGGGCAGAAGGAATATTCAAAGAAATAACAGCAGAACAAAACCCAAATTTAATGAAAGACACGCTTATACACATTCAAAAAGCCCAATGCAAAAAAGTATAAAATCAAAGAGTGCCATACTCCAGACACAGAATAGTTAAACTGTCAAGTGCCAATGACAAGGAGAGTATTCTAAAAACTGCAAGAGAAAAGTAATGGGTTATATACAAGGAGCCCCAAAATACTAACTGCCAATTTCTCATCAGAAATCAAGGAGGAAGAAGACAGTGGGAGGAAATATTTGGAGTGCTGAAAGAAAATAATTGCCAACCAAGAATTTTATATGTGGTGAGACTGGATTTTAAAAGTAAGGGAGAAATTAAGACATTAACAGATAAACAAAACCTGAGAAATTTTGCCACCACTTCACCTGCCCAACAAGTAATCCATAAGGGAATTTTTCAGACTGAAGGGAAAGTCAGTAACAGTAGATTAAAGTTGCATAAAGAAATAAAGACCTCCGGTAAAAGTAACAATATAGGTAATTATAAATGCAAAGATATAATTATGATTCTATTATATTTTGGATCTGTAACTCCACTTTCGCTTCTTATAGGTTCTAGAATGCTAAACCATAAAATGTAATGATAAATCTATGGTTTGGGGACAATGTATACAGACATAATTTGTAACAAGGACAACAAAAAGGTGTGGAAATGGAGGGGTATAGGAACGGTGTGTATGTATACTACTGAAGTTAAATGGATAACAAATCAAATGTGCTTGTTATAGACTTAGGATCTTATTATTTAAGCTCCGTGGTAACTGCAAAGAAAGCATCTTAAAAATATACACAAAAGGAAAAGAGAAGGGACTTGAAATGATTCACCATAAACAAAACAAATAAACATGAAGTAGGCAGTAATGGAAAAATTCAGGGACAGAGTAAGTAGTATAAGACTTACAAAAACCAAATGGAAAGTACAAGTCTGGAGTGTGAAGGAAGAGATCCAGGCTGGAAACAGAAATTCAGTGTAATACGCATAGGGATGGTATTTACTGAGTGAGACCAGGAGGCAGTGAGAGTACATTAATAGGAGAATGAAAAGGAGTGGCCACTGAAATAGGCAGGAAGCTGGAAGAGAATGGTGTCCTGGAAACCAAGTAAAGAAAGGATTTCAAAGAAGAGGGAGCAGTTCACCATGATGTATAACACTGAGAGATCTGGAAGATAAAGAATGAGAAATAATCATTGGATTGAGCAATGCAAACATGGCTAGTGACCATGACAAGAGCAGGTGGGCTGGATGGGTAGGCTCTGAGACTTTATTCAGATGAGTTTAAGAGAAAATAGGAGAAAAGCAATTAGAGACAGCAAGCATAGTTACCTCTTGAGGTCTTACTCTATGGGGTTGAAAGAAATAGAGCAGTAGCTAGAGGGAAAGATGGTATTAAAAGAACTTACATTTATTTATATTTTATACTAATGGGAATTTTCTAGTATAGAGGGAGCATCTGATGATTCAGGAGCATGGGGGATATCATTAAAGCAAAGTCCCCTCGTTGGCCGTGGAGATGAAATCTAGCCCACAAGGAAAAGCCGGCATAGAGGACAAATGTCTGCAAGTGGGTAGATGTGGTGGTAGGAACCTGAGGAAACTTGCATCTTTCTGTTACTTCTTTCAAGTAGCACAGAGAGCCCTCAATGAAGGACTTAGGCTATGCACGTCTTACTGAGGGAACCTCAATCACCCTAGCTATTGCATCATGAGGAAAAGGTGATCCTCTGTTTTATCTAAGCAGAGATTTATAGCTCACCACAGAAGGCACACAAATAGTCAATGAAGAGCTAGATACCCAAAGTCACGTTTCCTTAGTAGAAGTCCATGGTGGTATTCATTTCTTCTCTCCTATCATCTTTACCTCAATTCTAGGTATTTTTCTAGGTACCTTCTAAATTGTAGGGGTTGTGGCAAGTGGAAGAGAGAATGCACAGTGGGTTTCCAAGTACTGACCCAAATCTGAATTCCAACCAGTTCCACAACTTATAAATTACATGAAATTGAACACTGTCTTAAGCTCACAAAGCTCCATTTTCCACATGAACCCTACTCACTCATATGAATAAGTCAATAACTGTAATATACAAAGCAAAGATATTGTGTTTTGATTCTTTTCTCTCTCCATCCATATTGTCCCTATTCTGAATGCCACAGCCATACAAATGAGCACATATTATAGATAAACATACACAACCAGTTTGCATTTTCTGCAAATCTGCGTACATTCAGTTCTTAAGTACATTTACATTTGTGAAATCCATCCATCAATTTGAACTACTTGATGCCTTTAAGATAACATTCATATAAGATTTCTAATAGATGGTCTTCTCAAAAATCATCAGCAAGCCCTGGATTATTTCACTATATTTTACCACTTTACAGATTTCTATCCACTCAGTATTATTTTCTTGAGTAAGTACATTGCATTTGGGATTCAATTAAATTACAAAACCCACTGTAGTTGGTTTTGATTCCATCCACACTGAAAACCGCACTATCAGGTATTTTCCTAAGCTTTGGTGCTGGTTCAGTATATCGTGCACACTAAGTACATTAAACATACATTACAGCACAGTTGTAAGACTTTCGTCACAGAAGTCTATAAGGACATTTCATTTTGAAAAAGTACCTTTTGCTGTAGGGGGTTTTAAAAATCATTTTGGAATGAAAAATTAAATACCTGTTTCTTTGATGTGCTAGTACCCTGAAAGAATATATCACTTGAGGATCTTATTATTTTATAATATATAATATCCATATTTCACTTAAAATCTCACACACACACACATCCAAAAAATGTCCATTTGTTTTTGTTGTAGGTCTAGGCAAGGGATGATAAAAAGCCTTACAGTCAAGGCTAAATCATCCTGGGAACAAAGGGCAGGTGTCATTTTTTATTGTGATGGGCTGGGGCTGAAATCAGGACTTTCTCCCTCTCCGGGAAGCTATTGTAGAATTTACAGTAATCAACCTGGCTGACTGCCCATGACACAGCTGAACAGCACACTAAAAAAAAATATTATCTGGGGAGAAGGCCACAACATATTTTTTTAATTCTCATCGTTTTCATTCTTCAACCTTGAAAGATGATTTTTTTTTTAAGAGAAAAGGAAAAACTCACCCAGCTGTTACCGCTATTATATTCCATATTCCAATAGCCTGAGGTCTGCTGGAAGCCACCTGGTTGACTTCTGCCTTGGAGCTGGTCCAGAAAAGCATTATTTACCCTTTAAAACAATGAAAAATGTATGTAAGTACAAAGCTTGCTGCATAGCGAAAAATTTTGAGAATTTAACGCGCCGTGTGAACTGGTTGTGGGGACTGCTTCTTCCCTCCAGCCGAGGCAAAACCCATAGAAGCCTCTTCTCACATTAACCATAATGACACACTGCTAACTGCCCCTTCCTGGAGCTGGTTATGGTCTCGGGTCAGGCCAAATGGGGCCCAAATTCCTAACCTCAGACTTGCATTCATCCATCTCCTACTGGGTCAGCAAGCGCCCTGCTCACTCAGCAACTAAATCCTGAGCCCTAGGGACAGAGGAAAGATGGATACCTCTCAAGAACCAAAATGTGAAAAGAAACTATGGAACCACTGCTGGAAGACAGATATTCCTCCTATATGCCCCGGATCCCGTTGCCAGTCTTATTCTTCAACTTTGTAGGAGGAAGAAAAGGGAACTTTCAGAAAAGCTAAGAAAAAGCTTTCAAAAGAAAGCGTGTATACACCTTGCCTTCATTCTCTGTCAGCCCATTTCGGAAATAAACATCAAGACATGGGAGGTATGGGCATTGCCCAAAGATCCCTATAGATTGGGAGAAGGATCAAAGGAGAAGGAGGAGTTAAAACAGAGAAAATAGGATTTAACAAATGAGCATGACTGCTGAATCATTGTATTGATATTTCTTCTAGCCTCCAGTGATTGGGGGAGCTAGAAGGAAAAATCTGAAATAGTGGAATGATGACCCATAGCAAACTCTGAAATCTGTTCTGTAACTACTTGTTAAGATGTACTTTGAAAATTATTGTTTTTACTTTCTTTTCTTTGTATATATGTTATATTTTACTATGTAAAAAGTTAAAAAAAAAAGCATGGGAGTGAAACTATAAAGAAAGATAAGATTGTGATTATCATAAGGGTTGATAAGGGTTGCTGATAGGGAAATGGCTTTATCCTATTTTTTGACCTGGCTAGATGAGTGTTCACTTTATAATCAATCATTATTCTATATCATTGTTTATGTACTTTTCTGTGTATTATGTTTTACAGTTTTAAAATTAAAAAAGTAAATAAAGGCAACGTCATGCTCCAAGTCCCCCAAGGACTACTGAGTAGAGTTAGAGACTTGGAAGCCAGAGAAATGGGACTGTAACAGTGGGCTATGATATTGAGGGCTTACCGAGGAGGGGCATGAATAAGACTATAAGCCCACCATAAGCAGGCCAAAACATAGTGCCTGGTGCCCCCTGCCACCCAGGACACATTTATGGCAGGAAGGGCAGGCCTGGTACAGTCCCATTTGCCTCCTTTTCAGCATGAAATGAGCAGAATGTGTTCATGGTGGATGTGGCTACAAGTCAATGACTGTGGGGCATTTGAGAACATCGAGAAAATGACTACTGGGTGGTAAAGTCAGAGGCTGGGGATTGCTCACCTGGTCTGCGCTTGCTCAGTGCCACCCAAGATGCCAACCCTAGGCTGACCCAGTTTGACTTCTAGGCCAGTGGCCCAGTTTGTATCAAGTACTTGACCCCTGTGCTCTCTTCCTTCTCTCTGGAATATCTATTTGTCTTCTCTTACTCTAAACATTATACTGGGTCAGGTTCAGGTATTCCCAAGCTCAGTGTCAGATTCACTGAAAAGCTGGTGGATCCACAAGTTTTCTATTATAAAACTCACATTGAGGTGTCTGCTATGTGAGCTTCTAAACAGGTGAAGGCATATTGCCTTTCTGACTCGATTAAAAGTATGACCCTAGATAAAACCTAACGTATGTCCCCTAAACACATCCTATACAGCTTTTGTTGTTGCTCTAAAAATGGCTACAGCTATTTTATTCATTAAGATGCTACTGAATGTGGCTGGGGGATTCAGGGCAGAGTCGAGAGGTTTCCCTGGAGGTTATTCTCATGCATTAAGTAGATATCACCTTGTTATTCAAGATGTAGTGGAGAGGCTGGAGGGAACTGCCTGAAAATGTGGAGCTGTGTTCCAGTAGCCATGTTTCTTGGTGATGATTGTAGAATAATACAGCTTTCACAATGTGACTGTGTGATTGTGAAAACCTTGTGTCTGATGCTGCTTTTATGTACCTTGTCAACAGTTGAGTATGGAACGTATGGAATAAAATTGAATGATAGGGGGAACAGATGTCAAAGTAAATTTAGTTTGGGGTGCTGGTGGTTGGTGAGCGGGAGGGGTGGGGGTATGGTATGTATGATTTTTTTTCTGTTTTCATTTTATTTCTTTTTATGTTATCTTTTGTTTCTTTTTCTGGATTGATGCAGATGTTCTGAGAGGTGATCATGGTGGTGAATGTGCAGCTGTGTGGTGATGTTGTGAATTACTGATTGTATATGTAGAACGGAATGATTATATATTAAGAGTGTGTTTCTTTGTTGTCATTTTTTTTAATAATTTAAAATTTAAAAACTTAAAAAAAATTGATTGTGGCAAAAAAAAAAAAAGATGCTACTGAATGAGTAATTTTATAGATAATGTGGGAAAGCTTATTGCCACCTCTAAAGGACAATACTAACATAAGCACTTAAAAAAGTGATTGAAAACGTAAAATGTGTTTAAGGTCTTGATCAGTGATTTCAAATCTTGCTGTTGAGCTTATTATCCAGAGAGATTTTCTCATGCATTAAATTTGGATCTACATCTAACCGGATCCGATCGAAAGTGAAAATGAGGTGTAAAAACTAAACAGCTCCACACATATTTAAGTATTCAGCAGTATGGAAATAAAATTAATGAATGAGGGTCAAGGTTCCCATAACAAAATGTCATCTTCTCCACCTTTAATCAAATAACTTGTATTTTTATTGGGTACCCCATTGACAATTAATTTCTTAGCAGTGAGGCCTATTATTAGGAAACTTTACTTTCTCTAAGATTCTAAAAGCCTTCACAATTGAATTAATCCTCAGAAACCCAGAAAAATAACTGGCTACTGCTAGCCACCAGTGTTATATGAAAACAATTAATGGGTTTTTAAATAGAAAGCCTTTTAAAGAGAAAAGGAGAATAATTAATAAAAATGGCTAACCTAATTTATGGCCTACTTTATAACAAATAGGTAGCAGTAACAGCTCACCCTTATCCAACAAAATAGCCTAACCCCTGCATCTGAATTTTTTTTTAGGATTCAAATTACATAGGAATTTAACTTATGACAGGAATTATTATACTTCACAATAAAAAAATAAAATAAACTGAAAAAGAAAGTTACCTCCAACAACAGTAAATGCTTGTTTTTGGTCTTAAAGCAGATTTGAAGTAGATTGTAAATACATCAAGACAAAGCATGAAAATATTTTCTCTAGGCAGGGCATACAGCACATATTCTAAAATGTTGTCCATGTTATTTTTCTCAAAAAAAGTAAAATAAATCCTGCAAAGTATCTATATCTGAATTTTGATGTCTCCTGATAATCAGAGAAATGCACATAAATTTCCATTTGACATTTTAAAACTCTTTTGACCAGATAGGGAGGTGCCATAGTGAAGTCAAAAGAATCTGAGCCCCCCTATCCAGTGAATGGGAACATCAGAACTGGGAACTACCACTGAACCCTTTTTAAAGTCCCTATTTGTAAAATGAAACCATCATGCTTTAAAAATATACTTCAGTTGTAGTGAGAAGGTTAAACATCTGAGAGAAACCACTCACTCAAAAGAAGAAGTTGTTCCTTCAATCGTGAAAGCCCTTATAGTAAATTCTCTCCCTAAGACACTCGAACATTTCCCAGTGACCCCAAATAGGTCAACTGCCCCCCCCCCCAGTAGCCTAACATAACAATGATAGGCAATGGGTGTTGCTGTCAAGGCCCCAATAGCAACATGAAAAAGATATTTTATTGGGAATGATGAAGTACTCACGTACAATATTAGCAGTAAAATAGAAAGCACTGACATTATTACAAATTCCTTAAGGTTCCATTTTAAGTCCCTCCCCCAATGTATTAATCAATACAAAATAATTTTATTGGAAGTTCTCGTCTATGCTTTTATATTGAGGCATGGGTAGCTCACCATATACACTAATTCAATTATTCTCAAGTTGGCTGCAAATGATAAAGCACTGCTGAAAGGATTATGAAGCTTTGTCCCACAGGAGGCAAATTAAACATAACCTAAATAAATTCATTCCCTGAGACCTGATTCAGTTTTCCTAATGTGAGCTTATAATGCCACCTACCCAGAAAAATCGAATATTATTCACGTATTTACATATGTGTGTGCATGTGTGTGGGTGTGTACTGACAGAGCAGTTGGAATCTCTCTCTCTCTCTCTCTCTCTCACACACATACACCACCCAAAGCCATATTCAATACTACTGTAGAGTTTTCCTAAAACCCTGAAAATTTTACAGGAGCTTGATGTAACTGGGATGTTTATTGCATTAGCCAATTATACCTCCTATGTTCAGTTTGGTGAGTTCTGGCTCTTTCTTCCTCTTGTTGCTGTCTCTTACGTTCCAGTAATTCACTCTAGGAACAAAAGCATTTTTAAAATACGGTTTTCTATTAACACGGTTGTACAGAAGACATCAAATCAATGACATATCTAACCTTAGCTGGTGCAAGATCTCATTTTTGGAACTTTTACTTAAGTACCATTTCCATGTGAAATTATTTTCTTATATAAGTGGGTAGCAAAAATAATTGTGATTTTAGTCAAACAGAATAGCTCTGAGTGTGCAAAATTATGAGATTTAAAAAGCCAATGTGCATGATCAAGATATTAGACTAGTAAGTATAACACACACAGAGGAAAACAAAGTGAGTCAAATTCACCTGGGTCCTACAAAGCAAAATAAATCAAATTCGTTTCTTAAAGAACATCACATAACACCATTCATTTCTTGGTAATTCTATAGCATTGTTCCCCTAACAAATCCACAGCAATTTATAAATAAATACTGGGTTCAATTCTATAGTGCAATCCTTATATACAAATATTCTCCAGCCTGGAGAAGAAGCCATCACCTATTACTGACCAGTTACTTCTAGCATTAGAACCTTGGGCTCCCAGGAAGGGATTCTTTGCTTCAAGTAGGAGAGCACGCTACTAGAACTAAGTCTCTAACTCCTGACATTCTGCTTGTCTTCTGAATCTTCCACATTCAGTTTATTGTGTTTACAGTATTACAGCACAGAGCTAGGCTCCAGGATTTCTCCAAGGCCCAATCGTCTACCGTGAAGTAGTCTGTGAGCCTTAACCTCATTTCAAAGGCAGAGAAAAGGTAAAGGGAAGTAAATGATCACACCCAAGTTATAAGTCAGAGCCTGTGCCAGAGAGATTTTCTGGTAGAGAAAATACTGTCATGTCTTGATAAACACGCAGGAGGCATGTATTTTTAATTCCAAAAATCACTTGATGAAAAGTATAAAATAAGCCCCAAATTCAGACGGACATTTTATTTCTATCTCTAGTCAACTCTCTGCAGACCATGAAATAAAAAGACTGGTTTCTTATTCTGTGATATTGTGCCTTTATCACTCACCAGTCCCTAAGGCATAGTTTTAATCATTATTACTATCTGGTACCAACAACAAGGGAAAAACTAGAGAGCTTTCTAAATAATTGCGTAATATTCACTGAACCATACAACACGTATTAAGCTCCTACCAGATGCCATGCCCCAGCCCTGTGCTAGAGGCAGAGGCTCACTTTTCCACAATGGCATAAAGCCTTTCATTTCATTTTAATTTTTATCACTGTAATACATGTGCACAGTTTTTAAAGTCTAGCAAATAATAGTGCTCCTTATTGCACCTACCATAGCTAATACTGAAAAACTAATAAACAAATAAAAACAAGCTCCTTTTCTTCCTTGGCATCTCCTTTCCCCTACACAACCACTTTCAACTCCTGCATGATGTTTTGTCTTGCCACTATTGCCCCTTAACAGTACCTATCTTCTGCTGTTTGTAAATGTTATTTTTTCAGTTGTAGGGTTTTTCTCTTGACTTTCTATTCTGGAAAACTTATGTCTCCATTACTATCTCCACCCCGAACTCCAACGTTCTCTCCCTCTACACACTTTCCCCTTCCCCTTCCCCATCCCCCCTCCTTACAGTTTTCTTTTATTTATTCATGTTTAAACTTTCAGTGCGGTGGAGGAGGAGGGGTCTAACAGCTCCTGGTTTCAACTTGCAGTTCATCCTCTTGTCTCCAGCCCTAGACTCCAGAAGTACAAGGTACCTCCAATTGCTCAGCTTGAATCAACTTGCTTCCTACTCCTTCTTACAACCGAATTCTGGCTTTTCTGGCTCCACCAAGTCAGGTGCCACTTCATCTCCTTGCCAGCTTCCAAAATGTTGTTGATATTATCTCTTTGCTGCAGTTTTCTCAGCTGTTCGTTATTTTCTCTTTTTTTCCCTAACAGCTTTTACCAAAAAAAATAGTAATAATGATAATAATATAATTCCTGTTTGTCTTTTTAGTGGGATTTGGGGAGGGAGATATTGGAGATAGCAAATGAAATAGTTTTAAAGCCCTATGTATAATCAACAGATACAAATAGACACTGATCCTAAAAGATACAAATAAAAGTGGTTGAAGTTTTGTTACTTACTCCTCCCAACAACCTTGAAGGGTAGGCAGGGAAATGAAGAATTATTTGATGAATGAATGGGCACTATTATCCTTGTTTTATAGGTGAGCAGACAGAGGGTCAGAGATGTAGTTTAAGTCAAGAGCTAAACAGCTCAGCAGTAGCGAAATCAAGACATAGTTTTCTTGTAACTAATCATTTTTGCAGGTTGCATCCAAAATAGGGGGCCAAGATTAAGGATAACTTCTCAATATGTCATCACTGAAATACTGAACAGTCATCTCCCCAATATAAGACCTGTTCACATATGGGTTCTGGTAGAACATATCTAACCTAAACTCAAATCTAAATCCCTTTCTCATCAAAGGATGCTAAACCCCCTAAATATGAGCCATTTTTACCCCAAGGAGGAACTTCTCGTATCCAACACATCCTCTGAACCAACATTGGTTCTAAAATGTGATACATAGCCAAAAAAAACATAAAACACTTTTTATATTATATATAAACACCTATCATATTGTAACATATAATTTTTTCAGGCTTGGAAAAAATCATCCTGAAATGTATGTGGAAAAAATAAATATGCCATGAAATATCTTAAAAAAGAAAAGTAATGATGCAGAACAAGTTCCATCAGATATTAAAATAAATCATGGAACTACAGGAATTAAAACAATTTGATTGAACTCAGAAAGAGACCTGATGCATATGCCACTGTAGCATCAGATTGTCATACTATATTAACAGGGAGACAGCATTCAATGAATGGTGATTGGCTTGCTCTCTACCATGAGAAGCTAGATCCTTTACTTTTTATGTCAAAATTAAAGTTATAGAGGTCTAAGATTTAAATCCAAAAGATTAAACTATTAAAGAATTCAAAGGGGACATGGATAAATTTATTTATAAACTTGGAATAGGAAAGTTCCAAAAATCATAAAGGGAAAAGATTGATACATTTGGCTGCATAAAAATTCAAAGCTTCCACATGGGGGGAAAAAATACCATAAACAAAATTTTTTTAATTGTTAAAAATATTTAAAACACACATGAACTAATTCAATTATTCTTTCAGTTATTCATTAAACAAATATCTGAGTGCCTATTATGAGCCAGGCTTGGGTCTAAACAGTCAAAAAAAGAACAGTCAAAAGATGTAGAGCAGACAGTTCACAGATAAAAGACAGAGTATCTATAAATACAAAATGGTCATCATCTTCTCTTATAACCAAAGTAAAATGAATCAAAACAACAAGAAAAAAACCTTTTCTTCAAGCATATTAGCAAAAACTGGAGAAGTCAGACAGGAAAACAGGCACCTCAAGTATTTTAGTTGAGCTTCTAAATTAGCAGAAACGTTTTGGCTTTGTTCAATGTTTAAGGACATATCAGAGCTGTTTTATTGAAACAGTGACAGGATTTTGGAGGAGTTTTGAGGAGCTTGATAGAGAAGGCCTAAAATGCTTTGAAGAGACTATTCAGTAGAAATGTGGACTCTAAAGCTACCTGTGACGAAGCTCTAGACAGAAATGAGGCATGTGTTATTTCGGACTGGAAGGAAGATGAGCCTTGTTTTAAAATGGCAGATAATGTGGCAAAATTGACTAGTGGCTTTGGTTGGAAGGCAGATTTTAAAAGCCATGAACTTGGATATTTAGCAGAAGAGATCTCCAAATTAAATGTCGAAAGTACAGCCTGGCTTCTCCTTACAGATTATAGTAAAATGCGACAGGAGAGAGATAAACTGAAAACTGAACACTTGGTACAAAGAAACCAGAAATTGATGTCCTCGAAAATTCTGGGCTTCCAGGAAGGGAGACTCCAGAGAATAGTGCTCCATGTGAGGATTTGACCAGATATGGAATCAGTCAGCCATTCCAGAGAAAGCCAGGATCGGACATGGGGTTATCCAGGAAGGATTTGTGGAAACTCCTTATGTCTGATGGGCATGATCCAAGGCTACTCCATAGAAAGCCAACGAGAGTGCTGTGGGACCTGTATAAACAGAGCCGCTGCCAGTCTGGACTGGGTTTCAGAGAAGGGACACATTGGAGGAAAAATAACTTCAGAGGCAAAACCATGGAGGTTGAGGTCTGAAGTCATGAGGCCTTGGGCCAGGAGAGCAGACCCACCCAAGCCCGTGAAGAGGATGCATTTGCCCCAGAGGCAGAGGATGGGCTTTCTAGCTCATTGCAGTGGAAGAGTCATGCCGCTTCAGGCCTTGGAGAAGGTGAAGCACATTCCTTGGGGTTTAGGGAGAGCCTGGTTACCACCACATAGTGGGGTTGAGTGTGTGCCCTGAAGAAGGCAGAGAGCCTGGGTGTGGCCCCAATGCTTGGAGAGGGTGGAGCTGAGAAAAAGGTGGTCTTCCCAATGTCCCAAAAGGTTGCATTCTGAGAGAAGCAGGCCTCTGTGTAGGCTCTTGGAAAGGGTGGGACTGTTGTTTTCAGAAGCCCCGAGGATAAATGATTCTCAGACTTTGAAATCTAATGGACTTTGCCCTGCAGGTTTTCGAAACTGTATGGGTCCAGTGACCCCTGTGTACTTTCCTCCCTATGGAAATGTGTATATGTATCCCATGAGTGATCCTCCTTTGTATGTTGGCAGCAAATAACTTGTTATAAGTTTTCAAAAGCCCAGAGCCAGAGAACTTTGCCTTAGAACAGACCATGCCTATAACTAACTTTGATAGGAGTTTGTACTGTTTCTAACTTTGTATTTCATTTGTATTGCTACTGAAATGGTTTAAGGATTTCTGATATCATTATGAAATTAATGTATTTTGTATATGGGAAAAACATGTTTTTTTTAGGGGCCAGAGGGTGGAATGTGCTGGTGTGAAAGGATGTATGTCCCCTAGAAAAGCCATGTTTTAATCAAAATCCCATTTCATAAAGGTAGACTAATCCCTATTCAATACTGTATGTTTGATGGGTCTTGATTGGCTTACTGGAGTCCTGTAAAAGAGGAAACCTTTTAGAGAAAGGCGATTCGGAGAGAGCAGAGAATGCTGCAGCACCACGAAACAGAGAGTCCATGAGCCAGTGACCTTTGGCGATGAAGAAGGAAAACGCCTCCTGGGGAGCTTCATGAAATCAATGCTCTCAACAAGGAAGTGGTACAATAAGTTGGACCATGGAGACAACGAAATACCATGAAACAGTTACAAAGAACAAGGTAGCTCCATACAGGACACTATGGAGAAATCTCAAAAGCTATAGGGGATAAAAGATAGGTTCAGAGCAGGTATCTTGGGACCCTTTCCTGTCTACAGAAAGGATCTACTTACCTACATTTCAACTTGTACTACTTTTAATGTTTATCTCATTTAAAATGTTTTTGTGAAAAAAATACACAAGAAAATGTTACCTAATTATCACTAGGGAAAAGAACTTGGAGGGTGGGTGGGATAGGAATCACATGCATTTTTTTTCCTTTTTGAACTTTTGAACTATGTACATCTGTTCTAGTCTGCTAGCTGCCAGAATGCAATATACCAGAAACGGAATGGCATTTTAAAAGGGGAATTTAATAAGATGCTAGTTTACAGTTCTAAAGCCGAGAAAATGTTCCAATTAAAACAAGTCTATAGAAATGTCCAATCTTAAGCATCCATTCAGGGAAAGATACCTTGGTTCAAGAAGGTCAATGAAGTTCAGGGTTTCTTTCTCAAGTGGAAGGGTACATGGCGAACACAGTCAGAGTTCTTCTCTCAGCTAGAAGGGTACATGACGAACACGGCGTCATCTGCTAACTTTTTCTCCTGGCTTCTGGTTTCATGAAGCTCCCTGGGAGGCATTTTCCTTCTTCATCTCCAAAGGTCGCTGGCTGGTGGACTCTCTGCTTTGTGGTGCTGCTCTTTCTGAATCTCTTTCTTTCTCCAAAATGTTTCTCCAATAAACCAATCAAGACCCACCCAAATGGGTGGAGACGTGTCATCACCTAATCCAGCTTAACAACCACTCTTGACTAAATCACATCATCTAGGGAGATGATCTGATTACAGTTTCAAATATACAGTACTGAATAGGGATTATTCTACATTTATGAGATGGGATTTTGATTAAAACATGGCTTTTCTAGGGGGCATACATCCTTTCAAACCAGCACAACATCTATACTTCTCCACAACATCTACAGAGGTCTACCAGTGTTGAAGCCCATTTCTGTTTCTTTATGCTCTTCTTTATTTAAAAGTCAGCTTAGTTCTTATTACTTAAAGATGTGATAGAACAAAACATCATCTTATGAAGCTAAATATTGTTAGGGTGGAAGAAAAGAGGAAGGGAATAAAACAACCTGCATCACTCATTACAGAGGCAGAATCAGGGGAACAGGGATAAGTCAGTCGGGAGAAGGTGACAGGAGCTGATGAGGTCCAGTACCTGGGACAGGGCTCCAAATGGCAGAATGGGAGGCTCTGCCTTTGCTGCAGTCAGGATTACAAGCCTACAACTAGCAAAGCCTATTTATTAGGAACAGGCAGGTTTCTTGGTATCTGCAAGGATAATTTCAACTAATTAATTTGTTCTGCTGCACTGATAGCCACCATGGATGCATCGGCATGCTTATCAGTATATCCTTGGCTCATTTACTGCGTCCTCACACAGAAGTACATTATCTAGTTGGGCAGACACAAAATAAGTTGTTCTTGTTCCAGGGACTGAGCTTTGGACATTAAGAAACTCAAACATCCTGAGTGGGAGAGAGATGGCGTGCAGCATCTGAGACACCGTTAAGCATATGTTCCACTGGACACATATTTATTAAGCAGACACCTGGATTCCTGCTGGAGATGAGATACAAATAAGATGCAGCCCCAACCTGCAGGAAATCACGGTTTAATTGGGGGTAGGGGGTGGGAAAGAAGACCTGGAAACAAGCAGAAAGCAATGTGTTCCTGAATGCAAGTTCAAGCAGCATGACCTGAGAATAGAGAGGCAGGAATGCAAACAAGGGAAACTAGCTGCAAATGTTCCTGGGTGTTGTGGGCGCTCTAAGTGCGGCCATGAAATCACCCCAAGCATATGTCTTATCACTGCTCTACCCAACTCTCAACATTTGGGACAGAGCTCCCTAAAAAGAGGGACTCAAAGTGGTATTATAAATAAAACGTCAATGTGGAGTTGCGAGGGCAGAGCTTCCTGCAAACACTGCCCCTGTAGTCCCTGGTGAACAACGGGGATGATGTTGAAGCAATGCCTCTACCTGTGTCCACCCAGCTAAACTGCTCCTTCAAGGGCTGTTCTGCCGGGGAGCTGCAGGTGGGAACCAATGATCTGTACTTAGAAGCCGAAGGTAAAATCAGGACGTGAAAGGAGCCACCAAAGCCCACCAGTGGTTGGAATAATCATGTCTCAGCATTCCTATTTACCGGTGGTGCCCTGTCTTACCAAGGGGACATGTACACAGCAGGTGGGTGTATGCCTGGCTGGATGTCTGGGCAGCTTGGGGAGTCCAGAGTGAGAGGCATGCTACACAACAACACATGAGTGCATAAGTGGAGACTAGGACAGAGCCATCTGACAAGCATGTCTAATCCCAGTGGGGCATGTTCCGACACGGTTCAGCTGTACTGATCTTTGTAAACAGTTAAGTGCCACAGCCCAGACACCACAAACCTCTCCCAAGAGAGGATGTTCTATCAGCACAACAAGAGGAAAAAGATACAGAAGCAAGATATATGGATACATGGAAGGTTAAAGAATCCCTTCTTTTGAATGCCGTTTAATAAAGGGAAGGGAGCGGTAAAAGTTTAGAGACATTCTCATTCTGTGACTTTTCACAGAATGATAAAGATGACTTTGCTTATCAGAATGAGGCAAAAAGGTGGAAACTACCCCAATGTTAAGAGGAGCCAACCAAACTTGAAGAAGCAAATACTAACAGATAAAGTAGGAGAGATGAAAAGAGAAATAGTATTATGCTATACTCTCCTCGTACTAGTTATTTTTAGTTCAACTAAATGAATTTAGTTGAAATGGATTTCCAGCTATAATAATCATTAAATCACACATCTATACTCCTACACAGAAATATTTCCTAGCAACTTCCAACTTAAAAAAATTTTTTTTTCTCATAGTTACTTGTTCACTGTGGAAAATGTAGAAAGTACAGACACTATAGAGAAACTGTAAAAAACACTCCCTAAAACTCTCCACCCAGAGATAACTTTCCATTTCTTGATTTAGATGCATGGACTTCCTTCCATTTCTTGATTTAGATGCATGGATTATAACTTTATCATCGTCACCTTGGGCATATTTTCATGTTTCACATGTGCCAAGTAGTATGATAACCACTCTACATGATTTTCTCATTTAATCCTAGAAATAATGCCATGAGGTAAATTATAAATATCACTATCTGCACGTGACAGATGAAGATTTAGAGAGTTGGGTAATGTGCAAAATTGCAGTGCAGGAAGAAGAGAAGGGAGGATTAAAAATCCAGGCATATTCTAATTTGTAGCCTGCTTTTTCCCCATTTTCATATATGTGAACATATTCCCATGTAATTAAAAATGGCTGTAATTGCTGCATGATTTCCAAACTTCAAAGCCTTCAAGTCCTCCAACAGGAGAAATTGTTTAAGATTTTCCATTAATATCATTTAAAAATGAACCAACCCCATATATCTCTCTTGTGTGTATATCTCTGATTATTTCCTCAGAACACATTTTTATTTTCACTTTTAGGAAATTTTTACTTTTCAGAAACTCTTTGGAATTTGATGTTTCCCAATGGCTCACCAGTTCATCTTCTCGGCAGCACAGGGGAGATTGCAGCTAATAGTGTAAGTCTCTTGGCTCCAACAAACATACAGATATTCTTATCTTTCAAAAGTTTCTTGCTTAATCTAATGATTATCCTCCTAGCTGAAATTTAGAAATAGTTTTTCGATTACCTCAAACAAATTCTATTGAAATTTTTTTATTGGAATTGCATTAAGCTCACAAATTAATTTGGATAGAAGGGTAGTTACTACAACATTGAGTTTTACCTCTCAGGGGCATCACTTATCTCTTCTTTACTCAAATCGGTCTTTATATATCAGAAAAGTCTTATCCCTGTACAATTTTTTGGATAGCTGTTTTTTCAATGAGATTTTTTTCCATTATATTTTCTAATTGATTTTTTATGGCTATTTGAGAAAGTTGTTGATTCTTCTTTATATGCTTTATAACCAACTCTCTCTTAGTGAGCTCCATTTGCTCTAATCATTTTTTTTTCAGTTGATTCTCTTGGGTTATACAGGCAAATTATTCTCATCCATAAATGATAACTGTACTTTTATTTCTAGTAATTAGAAGGGCTTCTCTTTTATTTTTGTCCTATTGGATTGTCTAAAACAATTTTCAAATACTATTTCATACAATAGTAAGAGAATTTTTTTTAACCAAAAATAGCTTTCCATCAAATATCTTTGAGAAGCACTACTCTAAAGTTTCCAGAACAATGCACATTAGCAATAGAAATAACTGTATCTTTCTGTTGTTCATAATTTGGCCTCACTACCAAGTAGAATATTGGGTATTGATTTGAAATATGTATGTTAATAAGTCTTTTATTTTTGGTGCCCAAAGATTTGTCCCTTACTTGATAGTGGAGGTTAAAATTTATCAAATGCCTTTTTTTTCCTAAAAACTAAAACTATACATAGATTTTTTTCTCTCATGAACTAGCCTATTGAAGTGATATGATATAAACAGTTGAGCCATCTTTGCATTCCTAGAATAAACTCCTCTTTGTCTTAATAAATCATTATTTAAGAGAAAAACTCCATTAACTAGAATTATCTTTCAGATTTTAATATCTATCTTTGTAAGATCGGTCTATCTGTACACAGTTTTTTGTGTGTATGCATGTGCATGTTTGCTTTATCTCAGTTTAGCAGATGGGGATGGTGACAGTTAAATAAAATTAATTCTAAAGCATTTCATCTTTTTCCTTGCTCCATGTGGTGGATTGAATTATGTACACCAGGGGGTAGGATCGGATGGTAACATGTTTCCTAATCGTAATCCACTCCTGTGTATGGTAATTACAAATAGGACCCTTCATACATAGAATGAAATTCAGACATAGAAAGAAAAGGCATAGGAAGCAGGCAGTAGTCACTGGAACCTGGAGAAAGGAGAAGATGTGGTCACGTGCAGTACCATGTGACTGAAAAGCCAGGGACACAGGGATGGGTCCTGGGGTCTTCAGAGAGAAAGTATCAATCGCTGACATCTCAACTTTGGACTCCTCCTAACTTTAAAATCGTGAACCAATAAATTCTCTTTCTGTAAGCCAACCTATTGTATGGTACTTGTTTTAGCAGCTGGGAAACTAAGACACACTGAAAGAACTTGAAAACAAAAAAAAATCAGCTTCTTAAAATCTGAAGGAGCTTAACTGTAAGAGCATCTAAATTTGGTCTATGGGGCACGGGGTAGATGAGTCGCATAAAACTTTAGAAATCATTTGCATTTTCTTTTGCCTTTATGTATTCTGAGTCATTTTCACAGTTTTTGCATTTTCTTAGAAAATCTTTCACTTAATCCAGATTTTCAATTTATCAGCACAGTACTATTGATAGTGATATAGCTGTAATCTTTTCCAAATCTCTGGTTCTATTCCCTCATTTCTAATGTTGTGTAGTTATGTTTTTACTAATCTCTTCTTGATTAGACTTGCCAGGGGTTTGTTCATTTTGTTGACCTTATCAAAGAACAAGCTGTTGGATTTTTATAACAGCTGTTTCTTGAAGTTTTATTAGTAATTTCTGTTCTTATCTTAATTACCTCCCTCCTATTCCTTCATTATCATTCTTGTCCTTGCTCTAAATTCCTGAATTGAATGCTTAATTAGTTTCTGTTTTTTACTATTGAACATATTTATAAGATATGATTTTTCCTTCTCTATGCAAAGCTTCGCATGCATTTTCCATGAAGTGCGGTCCTGTAATTTATTACATATTCTATAATACTACTAAATTTCTCTGGCACCTAATAGTTTTTAAAGTGAGTATATTCTGATATTTTGGTTTTGTTTTTATTTTTCAGATGAATATATAAAATCAATAATCATGTGTGCCAGTTTGAAAATATTATGTACCCCAGAAAAGCCATGTTTTAATCCTGACCCAATTTTGTGGAGGCAGCCATTTCTTTTAATCCTAATTCAATACTGCAGGGCAGAAACATATTATTAGATTACCTCCATGAAGATGGGGCATGCTCAATATGGGTGTGACCTTTTGATTAGATGGAGATGTGATTCCAACCATTCCAGGTGGGTCTTTATTAGTTTTCTGCAATCCTTTAAAAGAGGAAACATTTGGGAGAGAACCAGAAATGACAGAAGCCTCAGCGCCAACAGAGAGAGCAAATGTAGACACTTGGAAAACAGTTGCTTTAGAGAACTAAGACACAGATGTTTGGGGATGCTTGGAGCCCAGCAGATGTCACCATGAGATGTTAAGCAACTCAGAACCTGGAAAGAGCCCAGGGAAGCCAAGAGAAGAAAGCCAGCCCCAGAGAAGCAAAGTGAGGAACCCCCACAGGAACAGAGGCTGAAAGCAATGGAGCCCAGGAGCAAGGGACTAGCAGATGCCAGCCACGTGATTTCCCAGCTAACAGAGGTGTTCCTGACCCATCGGTCTTTCTTGAGTGAAGTGCCTTAATTTGGACACTTTCACTTCCTTAGAAGTGAAAGTTTTAACTTATTAAACTCCCCTTCTGAAAAGCCATTCCAGTTCTGGAATATTGCCATCCAGCAGCTTACTAACTAACAAACCACGCAAAACCAGTATGGGCCACCAGTCTTTCAGAAATGTTGAGAAACTCTCATTAGACAGAAAGGTGACAGGATAAAATATATGTGGAGACAGATATGCAGGCAGTGCCAACGGCACTCCAGGAGAAGAAACTGAAACCATCAGTAGGATGGTCAGCTGGAGGCTGCATTGGAGGGGTGGCGTGGGCTTTCCCCCTTCCACACCTTCACCAGGGCCCACTGGGTGAAGAGGGGGTCGGGTCGGGACAGCTGGGCACAGAGAAACAGGGTGATACCCTGGGGACCTGCTGACCCTATAGGAGGAACGAAAAGCTGCCACACCCAAAGGCAAGCTCCTGGTCTAGTCCACTGGGCAGCGCATCCAAATAAACATGAGAAGATAACCAAGAATCACCAGACATTTGAGAAAGAAACTTAAAATGGAAAGGAAAAAAAAATACAGTCAGTATAGTGAATTAAGGAAGTTAATGTCTGTACGATTACCATTAATGGAGGGATCCCAAGGAATGCTGTGTTTATGAAGGAGAACATTGCTGTCAAAAGGTCAATCAGCAACCCTGGTAAAGAAACAAATTCACTGTATGTGCCGACTGGCAGAATGGAAGAGTTATGACATAAGGTAGCAAGTAGGATGATGTAGCTAGAGGTTTCTCCCAAAATGCAATGAAAAAAGGCCACAGAAATAGGAAGTTTAAGAAAACGAAAGACACTGAGAACAGATTTAGAGTTTCATTTGATAGCTATCCCAGAAATGGAGAGCAAAGGTGATGTGGGGGAAGAAACATAAAAGGGAAATAGAAATTTGCCTGAACTGAAGGGAGACGCGTAGTGTGAGATGAAAGACAAAACCAAAGGCCATACAAGGGTTAAAACTAAAACAGAAACATTGTGAAATTTCATACAACACAGGGAGAAAAAAAGGATGGAGGGAAGGAGGGAGGGAAGAAGGGAGAGAAGGAGGAAAGGGAGTGAGGGAAGAAATGAGGGGGCAGGAGAAGGGAAGAAGGAGGGAAGGAGAAAACCCTCCAGCAAGAAAAAAAGAGAAACACCTATAAAAGGTATGAAATTCATATTGACACTCACATTCTCACAGGTAACACTGAATGTCAAAAGACAATGTATGATGTGTGACTAAAACTGTTTAAAAATGAAAAAAAAAGGACAATGGATCAAAATCCTCAACATTAAAAAAAAAAAAGTCTCCCCTTCTGTTAAAGGCAGAATCTTCGGAAGACTAGCATTCACCAGTGAAGGCAAATTAAAAACATTTGAGATAAAGAGATTAAGAGTATCTGCTACCCTACAGACATTCTCTAAAAGAATTACTCCAGCAAAATATGGTAATGATTAGTACAAGAAAAAGGCAGGGAAAAAAAAAAGGAAACATTAGAGCAGGAAAAAGTATTATTACAATAAGCCTAAACAGCTTCATATGCATAATATAAAAATCATATATACCTAAACATACACATAACCAAAAAAGAATGCTAAAGTAGTTGTCACGCTTTAATAATTTGGAATGTATCTATTTACTCTAGATCAGTGCTATCCAACAGAAATTTCTTCAGTAATAGAAATATTCTGTATCATCCAGTAGCTACTAGCCACTTGTGGATAGTAAACACTTGAAATGTGGCTAGGATGATTGCAGAAATGAATTTTATTTCTTTTATCTTAATTAATTTAAATTTAAAGAGCCCCAATGTACAGCACAGTTCTAGACGCTGAAAGAAAATTTGCGTTTAAGTAAGTGTTAAACTTTAGGGTAACTACTAGAAAACTAGAAAAGGAACAGTAAATAAATGGAACAGAGAATATTCACTCATAGAGTCAGAAAAATAAAGAAGGGAAAGTAAGGAAAGAAAACATACTTATAAAAAGTAAATTATGTGACAAGAATACATGCAAATATTCTAGTAATTACAATAAAAGAGAATGTACTGAGTCTACCTATTAAAAGAGACCATGAATATGGCTAAAAACAAATCAGCTACTTCTGTCACTGAAAATCTATGTTAAACCAAATGACAGAAGTTAAAATTGAGAGGGGGAAAAAATGCTCCATAAATGTTAATTAAAAAACTGGTAGATAGCCAGCCCATGCCAAAAAAAAAAAAGCTGGTAGAGCAAATATTAGAATCAGACAAAAAAGAAGTCAAGTTGAAAATCATTAAATGGCAAGAGTAGTATATTTCATACTGATAAAAATCTGCCCAGGGATATGGTGGCTTATTAGGTAAAGTTCTCGCCTGCCATGCTGGAGACCCAGGTTCGATTCCCAGTGCCTGCCAGTGCAAAAAAAAAAAAAAAAAAAAAAAAAAAATCTGCCCAAAGGCAGGCTTCCCCTTGGTTTCCTTGGCTGAAACTACATCACACACCCATGGCTACACCCAACACTGTCAAGGAGAATGGACATCCCATTAGCAGTTAGACCTTTTGGGATTAATTTACTGAGAAAAAAACTCGGGCTGTAGAAGAAAGGAATGGATGTGTGTGGCAGGCAATCAACAGTATTTAATATACCATCTTGAAGTTATCATCACAACATACAGTTTATTTCCTTGGTAGCACTGATCACCACAAAAATAGTTCAACATTCCAAAATAAAAAGTATGTGTCTCATTTCTTTATCTCCTTTTGTCTACCTGCTCAAGAAAATGGGACTTTGTCCTGCACTTAACTGCATCCCCAGCATATGGCACAATTCGTAGCACATAATAGGAAATCAATACATGTTTCTTAATAGAATGGATGGATGGATGGCCAAAAAAGCAAATGAATGAATGAATATACTGGGAGAGCTTACTCTGAGAGAGAACATACAAAATGATACATTTGAAAAAACAGAAAAGGAAATCTTCAAAGTTTGTCAGTGCTACAGAATTACCAGAAGATAGAGAATGCAAAAAGAAAAAAGAAAAAAAGAGCACTGCATTGAATGTTCAGAAGGGAATACTACCTTTAAAGTGCCCTTTCAGTAAAAGCACTTGTGAATATAAATCAAATCCTAAGGAATTAAGGACAAAGTGAGTAATAAGAAAGTGGTTGCAGTTAGATTACTCTTGTCTCTCTCATCTTTTAAAAATTTGTTAGAAGCAGAAAAAGTGGTATCTTTGAAGAATGCAGAATTAAGGAAGGGTTTGTTTCATTTAGATAAGAAAGAATAAACATATTTGTCGACGCTAAACAAAGCAGTCCATGGAGAAGAATATATATTGAAAACATAAGGGAAACAATAATAATAAATAAATTTCTAGAAATAGTAAGAAGGAACTGAATCGCATGTCAAATATTGAGAGGTTAACGTTTCAGAAGACCAGAGGAAAAAAGAAGAATGTGAAACTCAAGAGTCAGGGAGAGCAAAATAAAGCTGTTCTCACCTAAACTTAACCTAGCTTTTCTACTGGCAAATTACTCCATTAACTTGGGTAATGCCTAGAATGTAGTAGGTATTGGATAAATATCTGTTGGAATGGAACTAATGAACACAGGAACAGATGCCATGCTATAAATGTGTTGCTTCTTACATCTTCTTACAATAAACAGGATCCTTCCCATTTACTTAAGGTAAATTATTGAAGTGATAAGGAGTGGCAGACCCTATGAAAAGGGAATGCCGTTGGTAGACATTTTCCAAAAGCAATCAGGTTGAACAAAAAGTGGGGAAGGCAAAAATAAGGTAGAACAGAGGTAAATCTCTGTATAATTCCTGCTGTTACTGAAGCCCCCTAAGGATGGAATTATATATACACTAAAGCTATTTGTTTTACTATAAGGCTACAGTGTGTAAAAAGAAATAATTTATGTAGAAGGTTATATGATAAATAAAATACGTTCAATCAATAACCAGAAAATATGTTTGAATCAATACTTGTCTAACCCCCGAAGAAAAACAAGATTTATTAAGACATTAAAAAAAGTTTAATTTTTACTGTTTAAAAGCAACTGCTCAACCTGAAAATTAAATCCCAGATTTGATTTTCTAATCTGTTGCGCAGTCTCTTTGTGCAACAGCTTGCTTTTAATGATTTTAACGTTTCAAATATATACACCAAACTTTATAAAACATTATTTAAAATTCAATAGAAGTTATTTTAAAATAAATTATATAACAACAACTGGCTTCACAACATTCTCCTCAGTATCTAAGTTCCTCAGGGCTTGATATTAAGTTAAAAGCTCCTGGAAAAATTAACCCTTTCATGTCATATAACAGTTACTATTGAAAGTACAATGTCTAACTATATACCACATTAATCTTCTATTTTCCAATTACCAGGATCTTACTATAATTTTATTTGTTTAATTATGGGTTTCAATATAAGGCCTTTGTCAATGCAAAAAGATATTTATTTCTGGAAAGCACCAAAGGATAAAAAAGTTTTATGGTTCCCCATTTTTGACACAATGTCAGAAACACAATGTAAAATGCCACATCATTTCTTTAAATGGTTTAATGATTAATGACAAAGTACAAAAAGGCCTCGTGACACAGTCATTTTGACTTCTGATAATTGAACCTAGGAGCAAGGAAGGGGTTGGCCACTATAGGGCACCTGAAGTCTCAAATTATAGTAACAACGATTAGTATATATAGTCCATTTCATAAAGTGATTTTTCTAAATACACAATTGCTACAATAAACTTTGTTGGGACAAAGACATAAAAAAAATAAAGAAACCAAATCAAGGAAATAGAAATGGGAGTTAGGATTCCAATAATTAGGTAATTGAGAAATAGATCTGGAAGAAGTATTAGCAAGATTTATCAAGCACCAACATGACAAGAGGAAAAGCTGGAAAATAATAAGGGCAGGGAAGGTACTGGTCTCCAGCTAACTGAATAATTTGCTTTGCTTGTTGAAAGGAACTGGAATGAAGTGGTGCCTTGGAGCTAACCACTGGCCGTCTTCATCATTCTCATTCTACGACCAGGAACCTTGGGTCCTATCTGAGCCTATTTATCCAAGGCTGAGAATGAGGAGAAGGTCACTGTACCAGAAATTCAATATACTAATGAGGATTACCCTTTAAGCACTTTTCTTAAGTGGCTCTACATTCATTTTGTTGTTGTTATTGTTTTCATTTAATTTTTATTTTATTCTTGATATTGAGTTTTTATGTTTCATTCTTTGATGCTAACATTTTTTTTCTTTATTAGAAATGTTTACAAAGCAATCCGTCCTACATTCATCTCACTGATTGCTACTGCTCAAAATATTTGGGATGCCTCACATATTTGTATACACGTATATATATCTTTATATATGTTTCCATTATATGCATATAACTATTCCAGGTGAATGTTTAAGCTAGTCTCATAACTTTTTTGCACAACTACTTTGTGTGCAAGATATTCTTTGACCCTATTTGTAATTTCACTCATCTTAGGTTGTAAAAATGGCAACAGTGGTGGCTATGCTTTGTTTTGCAAATCAGAAGCTCACACGTGCTCTATCATCTTCTCCATGAACTGCTGGCACCTGCCTGAGCAGACACATGGAAGTTCCATGAGTGTGAACAATTTCGACCAGGAGTCAGCATTATTCCCTCAAAACACACCTAGAAGTCAACTTTCATATTTCCAATGCTTGTGTTATTGTTTCCAGAATTTCCACATATCTAAATACTTCTGCTCACAAACCATTCACAATGAGCTAGTACCACAAGCAAACAGGAAGCAATGAGAAGTAGGGCCCTGTGAATACCTTCTGGTGTTGCTCATCCTTCAGTTTCTGCAATTTTTGCCTTTCTTCTTCTCTCAGAGACTCCCTATAAGACCGGCTCCTGGCCTGCAATGGGATAGGGAAGACGCATCATGGGAAAAGGCATCACCACTGGACATCACAAACGACTATGAGACGGGTGCTAATGTGCAACCTCTGTCCTGAGCATTCTGCAAGCTCTCCGTATCCACTCGCTTATTGATTGGTTTTCGCATGTCTGCAGGTGTCCCTTGGGATATATTAAAAAAGGCTTGTCTAAGCGTAATCACCCAACACATTTTACAGGATGATTTAAATGTTTGTTTAAATTAAGCTTTAAAAATATCCCCTCAGAGATGATCATCATAGTCTATTCCTTTCTGTGAGAAGGATTTGAATATAGGAAGTTAAGTATACATTTCAAGAATGCTCCCACTAGCTGACCAGTAAATATCAGAGATAAGCAGTAGTTATGCTGACACGAGAAGCACCCATATGTGTGCAGCTCACTGAGGGGGTCTTCCTAAAAAGCTTGTCAATCCAGGCCACAATATATCAGGATTTCTAGGGGTGTGTCAAAAATGGGGGAATCATAAACCCAGTTTCTTCTTAAGTCTTTGCATCCCTAATCCATACTTGAAGCTGATTTCTCTTTCAGGGGCACAAGAGGCATCACTTCTGGCTGAATTAGGACTTCAAGGGGGCACCCGGTAGAGCCCGCCCATGCTTCAGTCCCTCTGACACCCTCATCAGGGTTCCATGCACTGGCACAGGGACCACCGGAATTTATGAGATTTTAAGAATTCTGTCTTTTCATATATCATACACTCTCCCTTTACTGAAGCAGAGAGGCTAGACTAGCAGGCTAACAGCACATTCCCTTAATCTCATAAAACTACCAGAACTGGTGTAATGGCAGGCAAGATGGTATTTCACGCCTAGTTTTGGGACTAATACTACCTAGTGATCATGGAAGCCAGTCCCCCTCTTTTGTCTTACTATCATTTTTCTCCAGCACTTCTTAATTCACTCCCCTTTCTGTTACTACAACGACCCACATATCATTTGAAATAGTAAGAGTCACTTTCCAGAAAACCAGAAAGAAGTTTCTGGAATTGTATCAGCTGGAGCAGGACAGAGTAGAATAGTGGAGCCAGATGTGTGCAGAAAGCTCCCCAATATCCAAACTCTGATACAGTGGACAGGCCAACACACATTCTATGACTTTCTCGTATCTATATCATAAGCATAAGGGGACCGTGAGAAGGCAAAGAAGAGGGGGTTCTCCAATGGCCCCTTCTCTTTATATGAAGGCTAGAATGTTAGTCTCTATCACAAATATTCCACATAAATCCTTAAAAGAAAGAAAGGAGACAGCTTCTATTCAAGAGATCAAAAGGTGGCATAAAATATATAGTTAAAGCAGATAAGATGACTTGAGTGTGGAACCTAAATTCTATTTGAATATCTTCTTTTTAAACTTACTACTTTGGGGTTCTTTTGTCAGAAGAAGAATCCTCATTTTTTACTCCAAAAAATATAGTTATTAGGAACATAAGGTGCTGTAAAAAGGATCACAGGAATTGGGAAGTGGTAGTTTAAAAATCACCCAGCAACTATGAAGACATCGAAGTTACTTGCAATCCTAATGTTGGCTTACCCAGCTGTCGTCCTTAGGCCGGGATGAAAGTCTCTGTTGAAAAATAAAAGGGGAAAAAGCATACTTTTTAATCACTCTTTCTATTAGCGCTAAAGTCCAGAAGTTTCTAAGTCATGGTATTAGCTTTTTTACCACTAACATTAATTCAATATTAATACTAATTTTGGTCATTCAACTAAAATATACAATCGCATTCATCCTCCCCCCAAAGCTATTCTTACAATGTATTTGTTCAATCAGCAATACTGAACCCTCCTACAGACAAATACCGAGCCAAGGCAGAGTCCCAGTACTGACAACCTATGTGGAGGCAGACAAGAAAATAAACGAGTCTAGTACCGCATTTTGATATTGTGATAAAAGAGGGCAAAAAGGATGTTTAATTCAGCTGGGAGGCTCCAGGGTACCTTGTCAAAGTGAGTGACATGAAGTGGTCCTTTAACAGCGAGAGGAGTCGGACTACCAGGAAGAAGAGCGCTGTGTGAACAAAGGAAGGCTAAAGAAACATTAAGTTACAATGTCAAGGTGGTCGAGTATGTTTCAGCTCTCTCCTGCTCTCAAAAATTACCCTAATCAGAGACGAAAAAGACAGAAACACAGATGCTATCTTCAGAAACCAAGACCTATCCATATCCCCAGACCAACACTTTGGAAGTTGAAGTAGATGAAGACATGGTAAGTGGCTTAGAGAGGAAAAGGTGAAACCTGGAGTTGCTGGGGTGGGGACAGAGGACTCTATGAGCAGTAAGCTAGTTTACTCCACAAAGCAATAAAAGGGACAAGAAATGGAGATAGTGGGGAAGACAGATGGATGACAGCAAGGTGAAAATAAAGGATCTCTTAGAAGGTCTTAATAGAAGCCCTTTACCTCCATGCCCCTACCACCTGCCATTTATCTACTGCTGATTCTTCCAAATCCCCATAGGAGATCAAAAGCATCTTTTCTGGATAAACTAGAACAGCCTCGGGGCACCTAGTACAGAGGGCTGCAAAGTCAAGTACAGACCACGAACGAAAGGGCGATGTAAAATCCTGCATACTGAGCGGTAAGTCTCCAAGTCTTGCAAGTTTTCTTTTGCTCCCTGCACTGTCTCCTCTGAGAGATATAAGGCAATATTTTAATCCATGAAACAAGAACAGGTTGCTATTTTTTAAAACTGAGAAATTAAAATAAAAGAAGAAATTAAAAATATCATCCTCCCCTCCCACAAAGAATGAAGCCAGTACAGGATTTAGAACATAAGGTTAAAAAAAAATCAGAAAGTAGAAAAAAAAATAGTCAATGATAAATTGGAGGAAAAAGGCTTTTTTATTCTTAATGAGAAAACAAGTCCAGGAGGTCCAGATTCTGACTAACAGGAATTCCACACAAAGAAATAAATCAAAGAAATAACACAAGAAAATCTTCCAAAACTAGAGATGAGTTTTCAGATTGAAAATGAGTAAAAAAGACTCTCACTGAGGCACATCATTGTGAAATTATAGAATACCAAAAAATAAAAGAAGACATTAAAATGTTTCCAGGGAAAGCAGGGAGCGCCGACGTATAAGGACTGAGGTTCAGAAGGATTTCTCGGAGCCATTACTCAAAGCTAAAATAACAGTGTCTTCAAAATTCCAAAGAAAAACTATTTCCGAGTTGTATTTCCAATACAACCTCTTGGTAAAATTGCAAGCTAAATATAAGGCCTGAATAAAGATAGTCTCAGACATATAAGGGCCCACAGCTTCTTCTCTCAGGAAGCTGCCAAATAATCTGTTCCACAAAAACAAAGAAATAAAAGTAAGGAAAAAGAAGAAATAAGGTCCAGAAAACAGGGACCCCCAACACAGGAAAGCAATAAAAGCAATTCCCAAGATGACTCTCAAGCAGTGATTCTCATCCTTGGCCCCACATGAGAATTACCTAGGGGGTTTCTTTTTTTTAAACCTTGATACCCAGGCTGCAAGACATCAGAATTTCTAGGGGTGTGATCCAGGCATCAGTAAGTTTTAAAGCTCCCCAAGTGATTCCAACCTCAGAGAAGGTTGCGAATCACTGGGTTCAAATCCCGGAACAACAGCTCTGCAGCAGACCTCAGGAATGACCAGTCTAGGTTAGGAGGTGCAGGAGAGCCAGGCGGGACTTTTCTATTAGGAAGGGAAAAAATGGATTTGGTAAGTTGACAGGCATGAAATGGAAAACTGGAAATTTGTATCCAGAGCATTTTATAGAAGAGTCTTAAAGCTGGGGGAAGGCAATCATATGGTCAAAGGAATTAAACAAATGTAAGCTAAATGAATTTTTTTTTAAGTTGTAAAAGAAAGGAAATATAATCAGAGTCTGCTAACTGACTTGTTAGTAAAAAAAAATTTACATACTCATAATAAGGGAAAATCTAAATACAGAATGATTACATTAAGTGGAAGTATATTTATTAAGAATATCTTGTGACACACCCAATTGTGGGTGTGATCGTCTGATTACATGGAGATGTGACTCCACCTATTCCAGACAGGTCCTGATTATTTATTGGAATCCTCTAAAAGAGGAAACATTTTGGAGAGAGTCAGAAATGACAGAAAATTTAGAGCTGACAAAGCTGACGGAAATGACAGACACCTCAGAGCCTACAGAAAGAGCAGATGCAGATGCTTGGAGAACAGAGACACAGATGTCTGGAGATGCTTGGGGTCCAACAGATGTCACCATGAGATATTAAGCAAGCCAGAACCTGGAGAGAACCAAGGGAAGCCAAAAGATGAAAGCCAGCCCTGGAGAAACAAAGTGAGGAACCCCCACAGGAACAGAGGCTGTAAGCAACAGAGCCCAGGAGCGAGGGACCGGCAGATGCCAGCCACGTGACTACCCAGCTGACAGAGGGGTTCTTGACCCATCAGCCTTTCTTGAGTGAAGGTAACCTCTTCTTGGTGCCTTAATCTGGACACTTTCGCTTCCTTAGAACTGTAAACTTGTAACTTATTACCCCTTTCAAAAGCCATTCCAGTTCTTGTATATCACATTCTGGCAGCTTACTAACTAACAAACTTGCTCTTGTGAAGCTTATTTATGTAGTGGAGAAGCTTAGCTTACCCATAGGTTTATTAAAAAAAAAAAAGAGTATATTAAAAATTCTTTTACCATACTGTAAATTAATAACAAAGGTCTAAAACTGATTAGTCAAGAGATAGCGAAACACACACAGCAGTTAGATAAATGCAGCCAAATGACAAAAGAAACAGCTAGAGGACTGTGGCGGGCTGAATAACGACCCTTTCCAAAGATATCAAACTTCCTAATCCCCCAAACCAGTAAATGTTACCTTATATAGCAAAAGAGACTTTTTACAGCAAAAACAGTGATCAAGGATCTTGAGATGAGGAAATTATACTAGATTTTTGGGGTGCATCCAATGTAACCATGAGGGTCCTTAGAAGAGGGAGGCTAGGTGGAGGATGGGAGCAGAGAGTGGTGATGAGCCCAAGAAACACCGGCAGCATCCAGAAGTAAGGAAGAGTCTGCCCGGAGCCTCCAGAAGGTACCAGCCCCATCAACACGTTAATTTTAGCCCCTTGAGATGCACTTCTGACTTCTGACTTTGAGAACTGTAAAGCACTAAATTTGCATTGTTTTAAGCCTAAATTCTGGGTAATTTGTTACAGCAGCAGTAGGAAACGATTACAATGAACGTGAAATATGGGTGGCATTGGGATTGAAAGGGAGCAAGGGACATATGCTTTCAAGTATTATTCGACTTTTCAAGAATGAGCATGAAATATATGGATGTAAATTTCAGAGCAAACTGCACTGTGTTGAGAGTGGTGTGAGTGAAAGTTATGGCTAGAGAGAGGATATGCTCACAAATCATCCCCAGGTCTTGTTCAGATGCAGGTTCTGAGTCTGGGACGGGGTCTGAGAGTCTCCTGCCATTCTATCAGCTGCCAGGGCCCACCCATGCTGCTGGTCCAGGGCCACATTTTGAGAACAGAAGCCTAGACTCAGGCCAGTCTTCCAGGCCCCAGGGGACCTAGGAGAGGTAAAGCTAGAGAGACAGACAGGGGCGGAGAGCACAAAGGGATTTGTGCTTAAGCTAAAATATTTTTACTTTAGTCTTGAAGTGACAGGAAGCCAAGGAATGATTTGAGGCAGCAGAACAAAGGGATCAGAGTATTAAAAAATATTATTTTCAGTAAAAAATAGCTTGGCTGGGGGCAGGGAGTGGTAAACCAGAGGATGGAAACCATATAGCATCCCCTGGAAATATTCAGTTATGATGGCTGAGAATGGCACGACAATGCTGGTACTTTTGTCTACACACACACACACACACACACTTCTACCTGTATAGTAGATTTTATTAATTCATGAGTCAGTGAACACTACAGATACCTTTTGTCTAAAGGCCTCTTGTATACATACCTAAAGGAATTTTCTTGAAG
>PVIY010019377.1:0-45924 GCA_004026745.1 Myrmecophaga tridactyla | reverse complement strand
TTAAAAAAAACATTTAAAAAAAGTCTTACATAAATTGGATCTAGAACAATTCTCAATAAAAGGCTAGCTAACATAAACCTGATACCATAACATGAAAACGATATTATAAAAAAAAAACTTAGAAGCCTATACCTTTTATTAATATAAATATAAAAATTGTATATGAAATATTAGGAAATCCAATCAATAATATTTTTAAGGATATATCACAATTAAGTTTAATTTATTCCAGGAATGCAAAGTTGTTTTAATATTTAAAAAATCAATGAATATTATTCATAAAATTAATAGAATAAAGGAAAAAATCTTATGATTGACTCATAGGAGCAAATAAAATTTTACAAAATTCAACATCCATCCATGTTTGAAACTCGTAGTAGGATAAGAAGGGGACTTCTAAAATCTGAAATAAGGTACCTATAAAAAATTAGAGCAAATATCAAACTCAACTTTGTGTAATAGTAAAAGATTTTCTCCTGAAATTATAACAAAGAAAGGATAGCTGCTCTCATCACTTTAATATTGTACTAGAGGACCTAGCTAGAGCAATAAAGAAAAGGTAATAAAAGATCTAAAGATCAGAAAGGAAAGATCAATAAAGGTTTTCACTACTTAAGAAATATGTATACAATTACCTGCTAATTGCAATAAAACCATCTGCTAAACTATTGTGAATTTAGCAAGATCACTGGATCCAAGTTCAGTACACAAAAATAAATTGTATTTCTATACTCCAGTAACAAACATCTAGAAAATAATTTATATTAACGCCAAAAAAGAACACATATTTGGGAAGTAAGCCTACCAAAACATACACAAGACCTTTCTAGAGAATACTGCACAACTTTACTGAAAGAAATTAAAGATGATTTACATAAATTGAGAGATGTACCACGTTAATGAACTGGAAGACACAATGTTGTAAAGATGTCAGTTCTCTCCAAATTGATCTCTAGATTTAGTACAATTCCAATCAAAATCCCAATAGACTTTTTAAAGAAAATTGACAAGCTAGTCCTAAAATATGTGTAGAATTCAAAAGGCCAAGAAAAGCAAAAACAAGAAGAACTGAGTTGAAGGACTTACAATACTAGATGTCCAGACTAATTATGAGGCTACAGTGATTAAAGCAACATGGTATAGGTACAAGATTGCAAAGAGACCACTGGAACAGAATTAAGTGTAGAGATAAACACACATATTAATCATAATAATCTAATTCAAGGCAAAATTACTATTGCAATGAAACAGGATCTTCAAAATAAAGGATGCTTAATCAATTGGTTATCCATTTAGATAAAAATTAATGTTGAACCCTATATCACACCATACACAAAAATCAAATCAGATGGATCTGATACCTGAATGTGAAGGTTCATACAGTAAAACTTCCAGTTTAGATAGGAAAATATCTTCATGACCTTTGAGTAGGCAGACATTTCTTAAACAAGAAAATTATAGTGAAAAGCACTAACCATAAAAGAAGTGCTTCATAAACTGAGCTTCATTAAAATTAAGTTTGTTTTTAAATCTTAATAAACAAATGCAATATATATTATGGATTAATTATATATGTTCAAAGTCTGAATGTATTTCATGAAAAAATGAGTATATATCAGTTCTCTACTTCATTTTCTTTCCTTGTTAACAAGAGCACATTTAAATGACATCTTTTTCTCTCATTCAAACTGTTTCAAAATTAGAGAAATACCTCTGTGTTCAAGTTTATTTCAGCCCTTGTTTTTCATTGCCATAATATAGATACCTAGTTTCATTTTACTTAATTTCTTATTGAAAGGTACAAAGTTGCAAAATGCTCACACAGACCCACACTCACACACCTGCCCTCTCTCTCATTTTGAAATAAAGGGGACCAATTTCCATTTTCTGTTTCTGATTAAGGATTCAACCAATTAACAAAGTCTCCTTTCTGATTCCCCAAACAAAATTTGGAAGATTATTCAATCTTGGACTCAAGTCTAATGCTTTAAATTGTGACTCTTTAAAATTGTGACATCCAGATAGATGGAGATAATTTCAGCAGATGCAACGATCGCTGATAGAGGACAAACTAGCATTTCTCCTAATTGTGGTTCTTCTGGCAGTGAGACAGCTAGGGTTACAGGGAAGAAATAGCTATTCCTGATGCAGCCCCATGTAGGTGGGGAATTGGCAAAGCCAGTCTTTGGCATAAGCTGAGGAGGCAGCTGACTAAGTCATTGTGGTTTGAAGAATTAGAAATGTCTTCCACTGTTTCTTCCAAGGTACTTGAAATTCCCACATTATTCACTATTTTGGGTTAAAATGCAAATGTTATCTAGGAAGTGTACCACTCCAGTATAAACTAGTTTTCTAAACTAAGTTACTCAAAAATATATGGGTTGACAAAGAAAGGAATAATTTAGAAGCAGAGGCAAAGAACTATTCAGAGAATCAGAACAGAGAAATCAGCCTAAGCAAAGACAGGCAAGAAGGAAATCACTAGTCATGGTTAAGGGAAAAACAGTTCACTGGCTAAAGCAGGAGATCTAAAAAGAAAAGCAAAAGACAGGTCTGAAAATGGTATAATGTTGCATGTTTTCAATGAAGCATTAAAATACAATAGAAAAACCTGAACCAAGTTATTCAACCAAAGTGAAAATACTCAAAGAAATTACCAAGAACACATTTCTTGATTCTAAAGGTCTCTCGGTCACGAAGAGGTTACAATGGAGTCCAGAGAGAGGAGATGAGGAGAAGATGTGTTGAGGAAGCTTTGGGAGCTATTGGAGTGCTGGGGGGTGGGAGAGCCTGCCTCTCCCTGCAGGCCTGTAAGAAGAATTTCCACAGCAGTGAGCCAGCATCTTATGTGACCCTTGCAGGTGGAGACACAGCACGACAGGCGGTTTAACTCTTTTGTCTGGAAAATCAAAGACGCAGAGAAAGAGGGAAGTGGTGTCTCCACTGAGATCAGTCTATAATGCTAGAATTTTTCAGGGCAAAGGGCATGTTAGTATTTCACACAAGAGAAGGAGCTGGCTTGAAACCACTTTAAATTCTTCCCTAGAAAGCTTCCTGGAAAACAAAAAAAAAAACATGGGAAGTGTAGGGAAAGGCAGTGAGAGGAAAATATATTGCCCTCGCCACTGGGTCACTGGAAGTGAGCGCAAACGTACTCAGTGGGAGCCTTTAAAAAGCACACAAGAAAGAAAGAGATTAAATAATGTTCAGGTAGGATGTGAAAAGCCACTTTACAGTAATATCAGCATGTAAGACCTTTCCAGCTCTCCTTTCCTCTCCTCCATCCTTCATGCTTGACCCTGGAAAGATCAAAAAACTTGATTAGCAAGATGGGGAAGGAAAGAGAGAAATTTCTAAATTTAATTTCTAAATGTGGATTGAATAGCAAGAGACGGGTTTTATTCATATGCCTCTTTAGGGCGTGAAATTTCTAAGTGGAGCATCCTTTACTTGTACCCTTCTCAAACCAAAGACTTCTCTCCTGCGGCACAGCCTCGCTGGGAGGAGGAGATACTTAGCTTTAAATCGAGTTCAAAATTGTGATTACTACATGGACCAGTACATTTTTAATCATCAAACTGAACATGACTTAAAATGAACACAGGACCTTGTGTTTCCTAAAAGTGACCAGAAAATTCATAGTATTGTCTGAGTTTTCAAAAACCATGAATTCTGCTTGTTCAACATCCTTGTTACAATGATAATAGTAATAGCAGTTATATGCTGAGTAAAATAGCAACAATTTCTTAAAGCCCTAATATATGCCGGTAATATGACATGGTTTGGCATGTATGCTCTTATTTAATCTCCATTAACAATCCCATTAGTGTGTCATAATTTCCACTTTAATGATGAGTAAAAGGAGATGCTGAGAATAAAGCAATCGCCAGGTCGTTAGCTATAAGTGATCTAAACTGCTACATGACCACAAAGAAGACTTAAAAGTTATGTGCTCTTACGTATACATATATAACAATGACAGATTACAGAATTTTCATTTCATCCGGCAGGCACTGAAAGGACATTGAAGGTGTGGAAGAAATAGAAGGACAAAAGTGATGTTGTAAGAAGAATAAGCTAGCCGCCCTTTGCTTTGTGTCTCTACAGCATATACTTCTACCATTCTGGCTACTGTGACAGCAACGAACAAGACAAATCAGTCACTACCTACCCCCCTTTCCAATCCCGAAACCATCTAACTGAGTCATCAAACACTCTTTAGAAGGAGGAGGCGGTACCGGAGCCCACACCTGTGTCATATTCTTCCCGCAATGCTTCTGAGACACTCCACTTAGAAATTCCACCTCATAAATAGGCACATGAATAAAACCCTTCTATTCATAATCCACATTTAGAAATAAAGCTAGAAAGAGTGTATTCCAGAAAGGCAAGGGCCCATTTCAAGAAACCTCCTTTCTTTGTTCTTCTTACTCTTCTTCAAGTTTCTCCAAGGTCACCAGAAGCACATGCTAATGAGAGAAAAATCCATGAGCAACTCTAGCTAGTCATTTACAGTAAATAATTAAGGTGTTAGAAGTCTGACCTGTGGCCTCTTCAGAGTCAGATAACTGCCAAAAGTCAGGAACCAAGGCACAAACCATAAAAGAAATCCATTTACAGTTAACCCTCCTCATTAGGATTAGGAAGTATGCATCAAACATATCAAAACCACAAACAAACATTTGAGATATTTGTAATATCAACGTGAGTGGAAAAGATTCACAAAATTCTTTAAACGAAACTTAACTCTTATTAGTATTGCAGACAAAGGAATTTTAATTCACTATTCTAAATGTTGCAATTAAGATTTTGTTCTACTTCATTTCTTTTTCGAGTGCTTCCTCATGATGACCCATGCAAAGGTCCAAAACGCAGTTTCCACCTCAGAGTTGTCCTTGACCAGAAACACTGCTGCCCACACTGAGGTTGTTGTAGTTCATTAAATACCTTAGTTTCTTTTTCTGTTGTTTTTTAAACCCAAGAAAATTTCTCTCTCTAAAAGTAGCCTCATTAGTCAAATACATAGAAGCAGAACTAGGCATTGTCCCAAGTTTTCTAAAACGCTCTACTTGCGCAACTTTCTCTCTTTCTTTCTTTTTTTGAAATATGCTTACATAAATAAGTACCTAGACATCATTCCAGATATTTGAATTCAATTACAGAGGCAATTTAGTCTTCTGGATAAGCTCCAGGAACATTAAACCCAAGGTGAATCCTCAAACAACTGTATCACATTGAAACTAGAGCTTCATTGATTGGGATCAGCCAACTATAAGGTTTGCATCCATTGAGTGTTCCTGCTGGGAGGAGGGGGTCTGCCTCCCGGCTCACATTACCTATTGGCAGCAGTGTAAGAACATTGCACCTGAGAATGTTATACTTTATTGGAAACCTAAGTAGACACAAAAAGATTAAAAACAACAACAACAACAACAGAAAAATCCTTTGGCCACAAAAGAAGGATCATACTTTTTGACAATGGCCTCAGAGCCTCTGAGGGTGAAGAGCTAGGGACCAATGCTTCCCTGTACATTCTCAACCCCAGAAATGAGAGTTAATAAAACTCCATGGTGTATACTAGGAAAGAGGAGGTCACAGAAACACCCTAAGGAAATGGAATGTACACAAGCATAAGATGAACACGGGCCATCTCTAACAGCTTCCTCCCTGGAATCACTCAGCAAACAACAAAAAATAGCTTTGGGAGGTTCTAGTCAGCAATAAAAAGGGAGAAGTAAAAACACAAAGCAAATAGATCATTGTATACACTGAGGGTGTTCACTGGATTAACTCACAAATATTTATTAAATATTACCTAAACATTTAAGTCTGAATTTATGCTCAGTGTTTGAATCAGGAGAATTAGCTAACTCTTCCCGGCTATGTTAATGTTGTGTGATTATGGAAAGTGACCTTCCTTCCAGGTTAATAATTTAAAAGAATTTCAGGATGAGTGGTTCTATATAAACACAAGTATGAGGACAGAAATCAGTAATAAGCCACACGCTATTTGACACCAAGTTTAGTGTTTGATCCACAATACCATTGTTTAAAATATGTATTTGAAAGTAGTTTCTCAGAGTTCTCTTTCCAGTTTCATCTTACCTGTATCCTCCATGGCTTTCTGTTTCCTGTTTTGAATGAGGGATAGCACTTCCTACCGCAAAATTGTTGAGAGTTGTCATCTGCCTCCATTTTTCTCTTTAAGTTTTTAAGAGACTTGTTCCTTGGACGATTGATCACTTGCTGAGCTACAGAATAGCACTTTAGGTTTTTAAGTAAATGCAGCGTTTCAGATTATATATGACCACAAATGAAATCCAGCTTAGGAGTTCATCCTATGTAAATAGCAACCTATCCGACTGACAATATTGTGCATTTGTTACCTGGACAATGATCTCTAGTTTGCTTACTAAACTAGTGCCTGGCATAATTTAAAAGTAGAAGAGGGACATTATACGATCCCTACGTTAACACTTGATTTCACATGTTATTATATATTATTTATTGTTTACTTATATGTCAAAAAAACATTTATCACTTAGAAAGAAAATCTCATTATTTCACATTTTTCATTTTTTACAGTTGTGTTCAAGACTGATAAACATTTTTTAAAATACCATACTAAAAGGTATACGTAAGTAGACTGCACTACTAATAACGGTATCATAAAAAAAAAAATCAATTTGCCAACATAAAAGAAATGATCCCTCTCAGCTGTTCAGAGCACATCAGGCACATAAGCAACAAAAGAACACCTAGGTAGCTCTTACCTGATGACAACATGAAGTAGTAAGGCAGAAAGAGAAGAAAACACTGGTAAGAACATACCGAATCAATATTTTGGCATTCTCAGCCCATGCACTTGCCAAAAACAAACAAGCAAACAAAAGAAAGAAAACAAACAAAAAAATTCAACAAATGATGCTGCAATAACAGGATACTCACATGAAAAAAGAATGAAATGTGACCCCCGCCATACAGCATACAAAAAAAAAAACTTTTTCAGCAGGCAAACAAATTTAGCACACAAAAATCAATAAAATGGGGTTCCATTTGAATAGAGAAACAGTTCAATTCAGAAGCAGGGATAAACAAATGAATACCCAGCTGAGAGTCTTGTAACCATAGACACAAATCAACAGCCTTCATGTGTACAGTTAAAAAAAAATTAGCACTTACATTGGTCTTTTCTTGTCTAAACAAGCATGGAAAACTACAATTATTGGTTAAAACAATTTGTATATAAATAGAAATTAAATCACTAAGAAAGAAAGAACCATCTGACCCTTCAAGTCAAACCAGGGAATTTGTTTTGAACCTGCCCAATAAAAACAAATCTCTAGGTTCTACAATAAAATTATGATAAATATATTCCATCACTCTATTGAAATGATAGGTCATTTCACCCCCAGAATTATGTGAGTGCATCCTGATAAGCAGATAGCACAATTAAATGTCATTTCAATTAAAAAAATAAATAAATAACGACAACTCTTTAATGGTAAAATAAATTGTAGAGTTTGCCATTTTGGAAAAGACGGAAGTTCATTGTAAGCAGCAATCATTTAAGAATGGACAGCTTATTTCAAATGCAGCAGTCATTATTACAATTTTCTGGTTATCCTATGGATGCTCAACAGATTACCCATAAATTTAAAACAAATGGAATGCTGTTTCAATGTCCTTGTCTGATCATTCTAACATCTATGCAAGTTCTGGTTCAGTTTTGATTGACTGATTGATCTCCTTATTATGCTTCATATTTGCCTGCTTCTTTGCATGCCTGCTAAATTTTTGTTGGATGACAGACATTGTGGATTTTGCTTTGTTGGATCCTGGATACCCTTGTACAAACCTTGATCTTTGTTCTGGGACACAAGTTGTCATTTAGTTGGAATAGTTTGATTCCATAGGAACATTGCACTAATGACATTAATGGAAGACACTGTACAGAGTTCAACTGCTGAAGAAGACACAGGACCCAAAATGATAATGCTTAGAAATCTACAGTTTATCATAGGGAAAGGAAAAAATACATAACAACAGCATTAAAATAAGAATATACATCACAGCCAAAGGTTGTCTCACAGTAGAGATCTGGACAAATTAAGTGCAAAATCCAATTGTCCTCCCTCTATGAGGACCATGACAAGATGCACTTTCTCTCTTAAATCAGGAACAAACATCATGACATCTCAGAAACAGACTCCCAAATGAAGTCACTACTACAGTTTTTGTATTTTACTGCTCATGTAGACACATTCCTTACTATACACTGAGCAGCATATCTCCACAAGTTCTCACACGGACTAGGTACAAATCATCAATCTCACCAGTTATCAATAAACAATGATACTCCCCCCGCCCCCCCAAAAAGACCCTCCTCAGACCCAGGGTTGCAGAGCAACACTTTTAGTGACCAGGGCTTGGTGCCATTGTAGAGACTTAAGCAAAAGAACAGCGTAAGCTAATTCCAGGCCAACACAATCTCTACTAATGCTTATCAAAGTTTGGTTTGTGGCAAACCTCTGTTTTCAAAAGGAGACTATAAGCACTTTGAAAGTAAGAACTATATTTTATTTACTCACCTTGATTCTTAAATATCCAGGTCAGAACCATGTATTCTTTCAAGTTCTCCTTTTTTATTAAATACACTGGAGCGAATTAAGGGCCAAATCAGTGATATGTGTTGACATGTATATAGGCAAGTGAAAAGTGTATACCCACACAGATATTTCATTATACAGAAAAGTTATACTGTCAGATTTGCAAATAGATGTTACTCCAGGAAAAGACTGCTTACTATTGAAAGAACTGGTTGGAAAACATATTACCATTGACTATTTTATCATTTACCATTTATCATTGAAAAAATCGGTTGGGAAACACACTTTGTTTTCAATAATTTATTAATAGAAAAAACTTAAACAGTCATTGAAATAGAAAAACAGAAAAATAAACCCATCATCAAATTATTAATTGATCAGCTCATGGCTACTCTTGAAAAATACCATTTTTAAACTTAGTCAATTACTTTAAAAAGCAAAAATAAAACAGCAAAAACTTGAAGTTATATTAGTGGCTAAAATTAAAATATATTCCACAAACATTAACTATTTGAAGGGCTTCATACTCTCATTCTCTGAATATATAGGTTCTATATCCATTGGAGCCAACTGTGTGTTTCCCTTAATAAAAGTGATGCTTTTAAGAAATTTATTTCTGTCTTGATTTAACTTACTGACAATTGCACAGTCATGGCTACTTACCTCACAGCTAAACTCAGCTTCACAACAAACTGACACAGTACCCTCATTGCCTAAAAGACTTAATTTCACTATCACCTGGTTTATCAGGTCACCTCCAAGATAGCGCCACCTGAATTACAAAGAGAGTGGATGCTGGGTTAACACAGCATCAGCTAAGGCTAGAGTTACAGGATCTACTCCATCTTGCTGATATAGTACAAGGAGATTATGGTGTACGATATCCCTAGCCCAGTCTCTGCAGTGAGTTGGGCGCATATATTCACCTAGGTAAGGCACAGGCTTCTAGCTACATCAGGATTATACGTGGTGCTGTGAAAGGAGTTTACTTGGGCAGTGACATTTGGTGTCCTCTGAGAGCTATGTTGCTTGGCCTCCAGACTAGACTGTCGTATCACCCCATTGTAAGAATCAGAGGAATGTCATGAGCTGAATCTCTGGTAATGACTAGAACAAGGATACATGTTTTGTATGTCTCCATAGTGCCACTTGACTTTTTATACTTTAATCAAAACAATTAGAGAGAGGGAGAGACAGCAGACAGCCATGACCAGTGTATTACAAATTCTTGAGATGTTTTGGGCTACATGAGAGTCTGTCTCTGCACCACGCCACGTTCATACAGCACAACATCTGGGAGTCTTGATAAAAACAAAGTTTTGAGTTTGGTCTTCAGCCTCTTCAATTTTTGTTTCATGTCCTCTATTCTCCCTATCTAAGTTTCATTTTGCAGGTGCAGCAAGTATTTCCTTGCTGCACTAATTATCACAAAATTCAAAGATTTGAAGTGATGGTTTCATGTTATTTTTGATACCTCACAGTCCCTGACTGGATATAATTATGTTAAATCTTTAAAAATAAAACAAACCATATATGGCTTCATTCTCAACTTCCTTCTTTAGCAAGCATATTGCCCATCAAATTAACTTTGTGTGTGTGTTGGGGGGGGGGGGCAGGCACCAGGAATCGAATCTGGGTCTCTGGCATGGCAGGTGAGAACTCTGCCTGCTGAGCCCCATCAAATTAACTTCTACCCAAATTTATCTCTGGAAAAAAAAGGAATGCCAACTTGTCCAGTTCAACTATCATGATGGAGGATGTTGTTCCAGTGTTTTGTCTTGAGAGAGTTTCCAGGCAACATGTTCTTTGAAGCTCTTCATCTATGACTCCGATGATGTAAGAACTGGAAGACTAAAACTTCTAGTTAAGATCACAGTTTGGGGGTGGCTGCCGTGGCTCAGCAGGCAGAGCTCCAACCTGCCGTGCTGGAGGTCTGGAGTTCGATCCCTGGTGTCTCCTGCCCATATGCAAATTAAAAAAAAAAAAAAAAAGATCACAGTTTGGTATATTAGCTATTTGGACAAGTGTTTCAGACAATAAATGATTGAAGAAGAACCAAAGGGGGGACTGTTTTACAATCTTGTGACACTTAGGATAAAATTTCAGAGAGTCATTTCTATGACACCATTGTTATGCTGAAGCCACCAATTTCATCCCAAATTAAGTCAGTGACCAGTGTTATTCTGTGTGATAATAATGACATCAGGCATAAATAGCATCTTAAAATGGAACTACTTCTGTCTCTTTGAGTATATAATTTTCTCAAAAAACTGTTCAATTGTAGCTTGTGTCTTAAAACTCAACTGTTAATTTGACTTTGTACCAAATCCTGCCAGGGAGAAATTTAAATGTTATTTGGCATATTATTTACAGATCTATGTTCATTTCCCTTTAACCTGAGTTGGTGAAGACTAGTCCATCTGGGTCATTTTCGTAGGTGTTTTATAGCCTTCTGCTAAACAAGTCACCCTCATTACTAACAGCTGGTTTCCCTTATCATAGCCATACGTCATATTCTTGAAATTCTCTCTGGACAGATAGAATTCTGAAGATTATCTCCTTCTTACTCCCTCCATCTCTTCGCTAAATCTGCTCCTTTTCTGGTGTATTCTGTCTTGGATAATGACATCTCCATCTACCAATTTTTCCAAACTAGACACCACAAAATCTTTTTCAATTGCTCATTGTTCCTCTTCTCCCACATTTAGGAGACTTCACGTCCACCCTACCTCTAATACATCTTTTCTTTTTACTTTTTTTTACTTTTTTTTTTTTTTTTTTTTTTTTTTTTTTTTTTTTTTTTTTTTTTTTTTTTTTTTTTAGCATGGACAGGTACCGGGAATTGAACCTGGTTCTCCAGCATGGCAGGTGAGAATTCTGCCACTGAGCCACCATCGCACCACCCTGATATGTCTTTTAAGTAGACCCTCTCTTCTGTAGTTCCACTGAACTGATAGTTCAGGTAGATCTCATGTTGTTACACCATTGAAAAAGCCATCTGCATAACTAAATTGACCATTGTTTTTTCCATCCTTCCACTAATACCTGAACTACTTTTCAGAAAGTTTTTCCTGGAAAACACTGGTGATTTCCTATAGCCTACATGAGAAAGGCACTTACTCAAGAAAGCATATCTACTATATGCCAGGCATTAAAGTGAAAACCATACAAAGGTGAAAAAGACAGAATCTCTTTTTCTTCAGGAGCATACAATCCAGATGGGAAAATAACATATCTATGTAGTATGAATGTGCTATCAATATTAGACTAATGTACAATGGATGGTGGTAGCATAGTATTCAAAAGAGGAAGTGAGCAAATCTACCTGGAGGTATCATAGAAGAATACACACATTTGACTGTGTGTTGAAACATGTATACATTTTTCCCAGGCAAACAAGTGAGAGAAAACACCTTCCAAGCCAGCATAGCAGCATGTGCAAAGGTTTCAATACCAGAGTAAACATTGTCAATTTAGGAAATCTACAAGTTATTAAACACTGGGGAAGAGGATATAAATGTTGTTGGATAATAATACAAAAGATTCTAAAATTTGACCTGAAGGTTGTCATAAGTCATTGAGAGATTTAAGCAGGAGAATAATATGGGTCAGGTTTGTGTTATAGAACAAAAAGTCTGGAAGGAGAGACAGAATAATTGAGAGAGCATTACAGTAGGTAAGACAGGATGACGTCCTGAATTAAAGCCATAGCAAAAGTATTTGCAATGGCTGGAGTCAGAGTAGAGAGAAGATGATTCCTTACCAAAAAATACAAGGCCCTGAAACATATGGCCTCAATATAGTTTAGCACCTGGCACCCAGTAGGTACTCCATAAATATTTGTTGAGTAAATGAAGTTCATTTTGTATCTATCTATTGATGCATAGAAAAAAATCCCCCAAATTTGGCTGCTTAAAACAACAATGTTTATCATGTCTTACAACATTGGAGAGGTTGGCTGGGCACTGCTTCTGCTAGTCTTGCCAGGGATCACTCACGTGGCTGCACTCAGCTGGCTTGTCAGCTGGGGCTGGGTTCCTTCCAGATGACTCTTCCTCTCTCTTTCCCTTTCTCTCTTCCTCTTCCTCTCCAAGTGATCTCTCTCAATGGTCTTTCTCTTTCTTTCCAAGGTAACTCTCATTCTCAAGCAGGCTAACCTAAACTCCTTCAGCCATGACAGCCAGGGCTTTATGCACAAGCCTTATGCACAAGCACTTATCAGGCTGCTACTAACATCACATGGTCAAGCCCAGTCAATGTGAACGGGTATTATATAAGGTGAGTCTACTGGGACTCATGACTCCTTGGGGACCATTCTTGCAGCAACCACCTATTTCTATACTTACTTTATACTACTCCCCTCACAAGAACTCTCAATACTCTAACTCACTGGTTTACTCCTAGGTTCAAGTCATGTCATGTATTTTTATGTCTTTTGGCTTTAGGCAGGCCTCTCCTCTTGCACTTCACACTGCTCCCCTCTACCCCAGAATGTTCTCTGACCCCAAAGAGAAAGTACTGACTTGAACAAATCAGTTCAGATGTCATCTCCTCTGAGAAGCCTCTCCTAAAATACACAGAAGGAATAGTGTCTCCCTTCCCTTACTTATTTGTTCATAAACTATAGTAGTAATCTCAATGAGCCAGAAGTCACCATTTACATGCTTTTCTCTGGCCAGCATTTGAGCAACTCAAATAGTCACTATGTCTCATTCCCCTTTCTGTATCCAACAGTTATCATTAATTTCCCTCATACTTGGCACATAGGTGATTGTCAATAAATATTTATTGGGTGGATGATTCTGTTCCAAATTTGCATACAAAATGTTATGAATCATTTTATAGTCTGAACAGCATAATGGAAAGAAGAGCCTAAATGTAATCAAAATTGTACAGAATTGACAGATTTTACTCAGAAATATAGTCCTGAAAGATGTCTAAGAACCTTGCTATTCAATAGCACATGGCTTCATGTAAACATGTAGAGAAGTGACTGCTGTCTTTGTCTTTGTGGCTAGCACCAGATTTCTCTTTAAGGAGGGAAATCATTTGATAAATCAGTGCAGGAACAGTATCTGACTATCTGGAAAAAGATGAACCAGGGTCCAAAAACCATTCCACTGTGGTGAGTAACCCAGCATCAGTGCAAAAACCAACACTGTGATGAAAACTAGTGTTCTAGTTTGCTAGCTGCTGGAATGCAATATACCAGAAATGGAATGGCTTTTTAAAAGGGGAATTTAATAAGTTGCTAGTTTACAGTTCTAGGGCAGAGAAAATGTCCCAATTAAAACAAGTCTATAGAAATGTCCAATCAAAGGCATCCAGGGAAAAATACCTTGGTTCAAGAAGGCTGATGAAGTTCAGGGTTTCTCTCTCAAGTGAGAAGGCACATGGCGAACACAGTCAGGGCTTCTCTCTCAGCTGGAAGGGCACATGGTAAATATGGCCTCATCTGCTAGCTTTCTCTCCTGGCTTCTGGTTTCATGAAGCTCCCCGGGAGACATTTTCCTTCTCCATCTCCAAAGGTCGCTGGCTGGTGGACTCTCTGCTTTGTGGTGCTGCAACATTCTCTGCTCTCTCTGAATCTCTCATTCTCCAAAATGTTTCTTCTTTTATAGGACTTCAGAAACTAATCAAGACCCACCCAAATGTGTGGAGACATGTCATCCCTTAATCCAGTTTAACAACCACTCTTGACTAAATCACATCATCCAGGGAGATGATCTGATTACAGTTTCAAACATACAGTATTGAATAGGGATTATTCTACCTTTATGAAATGGGATTTATACCAAAACATGGCTTTTCTTAGGGGGCAAACTTCCTTTTAAACCAGCACATTCCACCCTCCGGCCCCTAAAAAAGACATGTTTTTCCCATATACAACATACATTAATTTCATAACAATATCAGAAACCTTAAACCTTTCAGTAGCAATACAATGAAGTACAAAATTAGAGACAGTATAAAATTTCATCAAGTCAGTTACAGGCATGGTCTGTCCTAAGGCAAAATTCTCTCCATTTGCTCTGGACCTTTGAAAACTCATAACAAGTTATTTGCTGCCAACATATAAAGGAGGAACATTCATAGGGTACATATACACATTTCCACAGGGAGGAAGGAACAACGGGGGTCACTGGACCGATACAGTTTTGAAAACCTGCAGGGCAAAGTCCATTAGATTTCAGAGTCTGAGAGTCATTTATCCTCAGGGCTTTAGAAAGTGGCAGTCCCACCCTTTCCAAATGCCTACGCCTGCCTCTCTCTGAATGCAACCTTGGGGGATATTGGGGAGACCACCCTTCTCTAGGCTCTACCCTCTCCAAGCATTGGGGCCGCACCCGGGCTCTTTGCCATCTCCGGGGCACACACTCAACCCCTCCATGTGGTGGCAGCCAGGCTCTCCCCAAACCCCAAGAAATGTGCTTCACTCTCTCTAAGGCCTGAGGTGGCATGATTTTTCTACTGCAACGAGGTGGAAGGCCCATTCTCAGCCTCTGGGGCAAACTCACCCTCTCCTCGGGCTTGGGTGGGTCCGCTCTCCTGGCCCGAGGCTCCTTGACTTCAGACCTCAGCCTCCATGGTTTTGCCTCTGAAGTTAATTTTCTTCCAATGTGTCCCTTCTCTGAACCCCTCAATCCAGACTGGCAGCGGCTCTGTTTATACAGGTCCCACAGCACTCTTGTCGGCTTTCTATGCAATAGTGTTGGATCATGCCCATCAGACATAAGGAGTTTCCACAAATCACTCCTGGATAACTCCACGTCCGATCCTGACTTTCTCTGAAATGGCTGGCTGGTTCCACATTTGGTTAAATCCACACACAGGGCACTATACTCTGGAGTCTCCCTTTCTGTAGGCCCAGAATTTTCCAGGATCTCAATTTCTGGTTTCTTTTTACTCAAGAGTTCAGTTTTCAGCTTATCTCTTTCCTGTTGCATTTCACTATAAGCTGTGAGGAGGAACAAGGCTGCACTTTCGACATTTAATTTGGAGATCTCTTCTGCTAAATATCCAAGTTCATGGCTTTTAAAATCTGCCTTCCAGCTAAAGCCACTAGTCAATTTTGCCAGATTATCTGCCATTTTAAAACAAGGCTCACTTTCCTTCCAGTCTACAATAACACGGGCCTCATTTCTGTCTAAGGCCTCATCAGAGGTATCTTCAGAGTCTACATTTCTACCAACAGTTTCTTTAAAACTTTCTAGGCCTTCTCTATCAAGCTTCTCACAACTCTTCCAGATTCTTCCCCTTATCCACTTAAAAAGCCGTTCCAACATGTTTGGTATTTGCAAACTGCAGCAGTGGCACTCCACTCCTGGTACCAAAATGTATTAGTTAGGAGTCTCTAGAGAAACAGAATCAACAGGGAACACTTGCAATATAAAATTTATAAAAGTGTCTCAGGAACGCAGAGTCCAAAATCCACAGGGCAGGCTGTGAAGCCAACGACTCCAATGGAGGGTCTGGATGAACTCCACAGGAGAGGCTCACCAGCCGAAGCAGGAATGGAAGCTGTCTCCTCTGAGTCCTCCTTAAAAGGCTTCCCGTGATTAGATTTAACATCACTAATTGTAGAAGACACTCCCCTTTAGCTGATTACAAATGGAATCAGCTGTGGATGCAGCTGACGTGATCATGACCTAATCCTATGAAATGTCCTCATTGCAACAGACAGGCCAGTACTTGCCCAATCAGATAAACAGGTACCACAACTTGGCCAAGTTGACAAACTTCCCTAACCATGACAACTAGAAATAGGTTTTATAGTGCTATTTCTGAGATTCCTATTTCAATGCAGAAAGAAAATTCTCCAAAAAGAGAGAAATCCTCATAAAAATGTACTTCTGGACTGTTTGAGGCCAACACTCCTAGACTCCAACAGTTCCACTATCATTTGATAGAGCCCAATTGCTCATGTGATCTGTCGATCAAATAAATGTCCTTCAAAGAGTACTCCAACTTTCACTTTAAACAATGTGACTTAACAATTTCCAGAGTACCCAAGCACTAGGTACAGTAGCCTGCCATGTGATCCTCTTAGGGCATATTATTTTCATATATGGCAATTTATACCAAAAGAGGCTGACAACAGTCCTAAGAGCTGCATAAAGCAACTGCAGGTAAAAACTAGTTGGTGGTTTAAGTACTTTGTTGTGGCAGAGAGAACATAACATTCATTGAATATTCTTTTATCTCTCCTATACTTCTCAGCTTCTGTAAAGCCATAAAACTACCTATGGCCAAGGAAAAGCCTAAGTAGATGCTTCCATCTCTCTCTTCCCCTGCCATGATGTCTGAATAGCAGCATCTCTTCCAGGTGAGACTGCTACATGCCATGAAACCTCCATCAGCCTGGTACAGGGCCCTTTGTCAACCGTGATGACACGTTGTAAGAGTAAGAAATAAACTTCCATGTGTTAAACCACTAAGTTTGGAGGGTTTTTTTCTACCCAGAACACAGCTCTGCCTAGTTTGATTAACATATATTACTCAAATACTGCATTTGTTTTCAGTTATAGAATGATAGTGCAACAGGAATTATTGTGCACCTACCATGTGCCAGGTACTCTATTGGGTGTTTAGGATACAACAGTAAATATAGAAAATATCCATATCATTATGGAGTTTATAGTCTAATGAAGAAAATCATAATCACTATCAATCATCATGACCATTAATTACAAAGAACAATGACAAATACAGAAGATACTTTCATGATGGCATTAAGGACATTACTATTTATATACGATTCTTTTTCTAAAACAAAATTAAATATGCATATATTAGAATGGAAGTATGATATATAATTTACTTACAGTTGATTCAGGACTTGCTTCAAATTATTCAAAATGTACAGCATTTTGAAAGGTACCTCAACAATTTTAGTATTCTGAGAAAAGATGAACAAAGAAGTGAAGTCAAAGACCATTGTCACACCAAATGTACCAATCAGAGACGTCAGTTGTCATCAGCCTCCAGTCATTATTCTGAAGGCATTTAAAGGGCAAAGCCAGATTTCTTCCCATTTTCTAAGACAAAGCACTAATTTGAGGGTCTCAAATTCAAGTGCCTATCCTTCCAGGAAGGAAATATAAGAATAAAGTAAACCACATAAAATAAACACATACACACATCAAGTGCTAGAAGTATAACCATTTTTAAAATTTTTATTGGATTATGGTTTGAATATATATTAATGAAAATATGTACTATAGCAGATATTATATCTTATATTTCATATTAGATCTACACTTTGCAAATAGAAACAGTTAAGTATTACATTTCTCTTTCCTAATTCATTGCTTCTTTGATTTAGAGCTGGAAATCTCACCCCTTTTCTTCTATACCAAAGATGGTAGTGGCTGATTGTGTTATTTAACATTGCTATGCTCAGTACAGAATTCAGCCTTGAATCCTTTAATTAGAAACTTTATTTCATTTTATTCATAAAAGAAATAAGATTTTCACAACCTGAGTATTTTGGGACATGATAAAATCTTGGCACAGTGATTTTTACAATTCAGAAAATGACTGCACAGCAATAGTTGTAGCATTCTGGTATTCTAGAACTTATATTTAGTTTTCTGCAATTCACAAATTTTCTGCAATTCACATTTAAAAACTCCTTGTTCACGTGATTAAACTCAATTAAGGAAGTTTAATTTGATTAAACTGAGTGCCCATTTTATAAAGTTTGAAACAGGGAATATTTTTTCTAATTCAGCCTCAACATTAGGATTTGGGGAATACGACTTTCATTTCTGGAAATAACTTTCATCAGACGAATGTAAACCACAATATTTCTTATCAAAGGAGTTTCCCAAAGATACAATTTTGCTTGGAATGGTCACATCAAATCATTTGTAACCACTTCTAAAAGTCCTTCAAGGTATTTAGATGACTTGTAACACCAACCTAAATGACCAAGAGTTGATTGTTTTGCTGTTTGGTGAGCTGAAGAAGGGATTTTTCCCAAGATGACACAAGCAGGTCAATTTCCTTCTACTCTAAAAAAAATCTCCTCAACACAACTAAAGTGGCAACATTGATTAACCTGATCTCTGCATAGCACAACAGACTTACTGAATTGTGCTTCCAGTGCATCAAGTAAAGCACTGAATTATCTATGTTACAAGCCACAGGAGCATTTTCAACTTGCAACACTACTTAGTCCAGCTGCGAGATGCTCCATTTTTTTTTAAACATTTGGTACAAAATAATTCAAACTGAAAGGTGTTCCTCCAAATTTTACCACCTGAGATTTTAATCTCAGAGGAAGTCTGATGTTACCATAGATGTCCACAGAGGTGCCATCTACACCCCTTCTAGCCTAGTGTTTGTGAGACAAAACTTTTCTCAACACAGAGAGAGAGTTTACTTTCTGATTTCATGCCTGTATTGGGCTTTATGACCAAAAGTATTTCATTCTCATCAAAATTGTCATTGGTGAGACATACAAATCAATGATACATATAACCAACAGGGGGGTTATTTATATTTGGGTATTCATCATCTCCAATAGTACATGATACAAATATTTTAACTTCTTACCCCAACATACTCTTTAGGTTTTCAGATATTTCTTTCATACTCTGAGCTCACATTTCTAGTTGGAATTAAGTTCTCCAATTTAGATGATTATTTCTAATTAGGACACATACTTTCTTCTGTATTTAATATACACTTTTCAAAAAATCACTGCATACACAAAGTTTATTTTACAGTGCATTACTCAGATTTTGTTTATTCAAAAACAAGTTCATTAAAAAAATTTTGACCTTTTTCTCAGATCATTAAGTTTGATAAAATCAAGCAAGTTTTCCATATGTCAGTCATATTCTTGCTGCAGTTGCTACATAATGGTTTTTTATATTTTATGGATGAAAACATAATTTGCAAATTAAACACATAGAAAAAATATTCACTTTAGATAATATGCTCTCTCCCATATGCTAACCTCTCAAGCTTGTCATTTGTTTTCCTTCTGGATAAAGACACAAGTACAAGGAAATCATTCACTTTCCTCTCTACAATAAGAAAACTAATAATAGCAATTGTAATGATATATGGCAACTGGAATTCAGTCTCTTTATCAGGGAGGCAAAAAGAAAACTATGGTGAACTCCGCACAGATACAAAGCTCCATATTTTGGGCCTTTCAATGAAAGGAAAACCGAGATTTTCTGTAAAATTGCCCAATTTTTACATCTTGAAAACTAACTCAAAATGTATTCAAAACATGGTTTATTTCAAACAAAACAATTTGGGGCTGCATTTAGCCTATGGCTGGTTTTTGGTCTGAGGTGAATTAAGACTTCATATCACATAAAGTCAAACACTTGTCCAACTGCCCTACATTGTACTGGCCTCAGATTTGGCTACAGAAATCTGATCTCAAAAAATGTTAATGAATTAAATTATCCACAGTTATTATCCATCAAATGCACTGCTAGGCATTCAAATAAATCATGAAACAATGGAATCATCCAATAATTTATATATATGTTACATAAGTGCACTATCATGAGTAGACACAGAAATATTTCAATTTGTTAAAGAAATTTTAATAAAGAATGGTGTTTTAGACATAGCTGATACAACCTATCTGATAAGATAAAGCTCAACATATTATTCTATCCCCCTTAAAATCAAGACTAATATTAATAATTTTTTTCATCAATAAAGTCAAAAGCAGCTTGAAGAAAGTTTTCATTAGAACTAGTGCCCTGAGCTTCTGCTTGTGTCCAGATCATGTAAGACCACAAAAAGAGCAATAGTCTGGGTGTCCGAGGCAGCCCAGAGTGACGCAAGATGCCGATGGAGTGACCCTGGCCATCATAAGCATAAAGAAAGCATTTCCTAGTTCAGAAGCAGCTGGGTACCCCTATTTAATACTCTTGAGAGAAGAATTCACCAAGGAGACTTTAATGAGTGCTTTGAGAGAACTCACCAGAACTCAAAAATCGGAAGACTCTGCGAGGTCAACTTGCTCTGAGACAGGTTCCAAAGGAAAGCAGCACTTTGCTCTTCTCCCAGAATTCTGTCTTGTCCAGTTTCCACTTCTCAAGAAATGAAAAACCCAATCCCTGAACTCATATAGAATTCCAAGGCAACCTGATTAGCCAAAACACTCTTGAAAAAGAAGATAGAGGACTCACACTTACCAATTACAAATCTGTTTACTACGTTATAATGACTAACAGAATGGTTCTGGCATAAGCATACACATATAGACTAATATAATAAAATTGAGAATGCAAAAATAAACACAGATCTATGGCCAGCTGACTTTCTTCAAGGATGCCAGAAGCCAATACCATTGAATGGGAAAGAAGAGCCTGTTCAACAACTGGTGTGGGGACAACTGGATATCCATCTGCAAAGGCATGAATTTGGACCACTACCTCATACCATATACAATAATTAACTGAAAAAGGATCAAAACCTAAATGTAATAGCTAAATCCATAAAAGTTATAGAGGCATCCATAAGAAAATAGGAGTAAATCTTCATGACCTTGAAGTTCACAATGTATTCTTAGATAAGATACCAAAAATACACAACTAAAGAAAATTACTTAAATAGAACTGCATCAAAATATAAACCTTTGAGTATCAACGGACTTCATCAAGAAAGAGAAAAGACAACTTACTAAATGATACAAAATGTCTGCAAATCATGTATCTGCTAAAGGTGTTGTAATAGAGAATATATAAGGAATTCTTATGTTCACAGCACACACACACGCACAAAAGAACTAGTGCCCTGTAGTTTTTACAAATCCAGATACATGCCCAGAAAACATCAGACTGTTGAATTCCATGAGAAATTATTGTGCAAGGACTTGGCCACCTAAAATTCTTCTCTAAGCAGGGAGCCAAACTAGCAACTAAATTACTGTGTCGTAATGAACTTGTGGAGGGCATCAAACTCAACTGAAATTAAACATGTAGACATCCTAGGACCAGTGTGGCCCAAGAAGAAAACCTGAGGGAAAGGCCAGATAATTCAGCTTAGACAACTAAAGAGTAAGGAGTAAAATATATGACTGGTAATATATATTACTTATATATATTAGCTGTCTGTCTCAGACAGACAGGACATATTAAATAGTTTATTAAAAATGGGTCTTGAAAACTCATATTTCCCTTTAGCTATCAGGATCCAAGAATATGCCTCACCAAAGAACATTTGTTTAGTTACAAGATAGGCATAATGTCATACAAAAAGAATTGCTCAGATGTAATAATCTATTCTTGCTAAGACAAGACTTTTATCCTGGGGTCCATGGACAGGCTTCAAGGAGGTTCATGAACCCACTGAAATTGTTTCAGTTACAAAATTTTGCATTTATGTGAATTTTTCTAAGGATAGAGCTTATAGATTTCATATCTTTAAAAAAAATTTACAACTCCAATTAGTTTTAAAATACTGTGTTAGGAGCTGAAATTGAAGAAAGAATTTGATCGGAAACTTCTAATTGTAATCTAAGAAAATCAAGCCCTATTTTTTTTTAAAAAATTACTTTCAAGTAAGTCATTAATAATTATTTGGCTGGTTTTTTCATTAGATCTACAGTAAAGAATTATAGATGGTCAATAAATTCATTAGAAAATGTAGCAGAATGTTGAAAAAATATATATGGATTGAGGTGCCAGGCAGAGCTGTTCTGGCCAAGTAATGCCTCTAATTAGCTGCATGACAAATAACAAGGTACTAAAGCTCTCAGCCTATTTCTTCGTGTTTAAAAGTAAAACCAATTCCTACCCCACAATGATTACCTTACAGAGTTTCAGAAGAATTTAAAGAACCAAACTGCTGCTCATATTTGGCTGAAATATCCAGACTATTGATTCCTGGTGACTATGAAGGGCAGAGCTAGGTAATTTGTAAAAGTGGCCATAGAGTACAAAACACCTCAACAGTTACCCACCCAAATGAACAACAAGAATCTAATACTCTTTCAACCATGCAAAATCCAAGAGAGGCCCCAATTTCAAATGACAACTCTAAAGAATATCAGCCAAAAACAATACAAATTTGACCAAGTAAGAGAGTAAACTCCACATCAGGAGCACAGGGCCGGATCACAAGAAGTATATGGAGAGGGTGGGCCATGGTGGCTCAGCAGGCAAGAATGCTTGCCTGCCATGCCCGAGGACCTGGGTTCGATTCCCGGTGCCTGCCCATGTAAAAATAAATAAATAAATAAATAAATAAATAAATAAATAAATAAATAAATAAATAAATAAATAAATAAATAAATAAATAAAAATAAGAAGTATATGGAGAACATTCTGATGGGTCCTACACATTTCCCCCAGCTATCGGTGAGGCTGGGAGAACATCATCAAGTCAAGAGCAGTATGTCTTCCAAGATTTCAGGGGACCCACCAGAGTCCCCTCAGGTATAGAGGGTGGTCTCAGCATTAGCACCCAGGTTTCACTCAGTGTGTGCAGCATACCAAGTGAAGTGAAGCTTTGCCACCGGGAAACATTCACAATGACTGGGAGAGGACAAACGTAAAGCGAGTCCTGAGGGTATAAGTTAGAACTACAGTAGCTCCCAGGAACTACCAGAGAGGAAATTCCCCTTGGTCTGTGGAGAAGCTAGAAAACACAGGTCAATATTGTAATACTGTATACAGTCAAATTTGCATTAACAGACTGTACTTTATATCTTTCCTACTTTAAAGGGATTAAAATGTTCTTTATTTAATCTATAACATAGTGGCTAACAGCCTTGGAATTAACTTATATGGTTACTTTTTAAATTGGTCTTCTCTCTGAGCTAGGAGTTGGCAGCAAAAATGGCGGAACGCAGCGAGAAGGTCTGAGGCAGCAGTAAACGTGGGGCCTGTTACCGCACCTCCTGCAGGGAAATGGTGCCTGCTCAGCCAGCAAGCACCACACCCTTGAGGAGACAAGCTATGGGGATCTTGCACTGTGTGATTCCTGCACAAAAACAGCTCGTGGCGCCTGGACATACATCACCCCCTCCGCAGTCACAATAAAGTCCACCATCAGGAGACTGAAGAAATTGAAACGTCTCTAACCTAACCTAAGTGGATTAATTTGTGTAACGAAAAAAAACGATCAAAAGAGGAATGTTTGCGTTTGTTACGTGTTTTTGGGTATTTAAAAAAAAATAAAATTAAAAAAATTTTAAAAAAAGAAGAAAATTATTGATAAAAATCAAAAAAGATAAATAATTGTCGATACTATGTCTTCCCCAATTTTTGAGTCCCTGTGCAAAGGTTTTAGAACTGCTAATCAATATAACCGATAGGGGAGATTATTCCTGCTATCACTGATTATCAATTAATTAAATAATCATTTAACCATTATTAATGTAAGACAACAGAAAATTCCCAGAAATATGAGGAAAACCAGAAGCCAAAGAAAAGGTGAGCAACCTTGGTAATCAGAACAAACAATGATCAGTGGATGAGTTAATTCTGTAAAAAGGAGAAAACTTTCTTAAAGGTCTAATTAGAATTCTCATTATGTGAGGAGATAATACTGTACTAGTTTAGAAAAAAACAGCAAACTTCTAAGGAAAAAGAGCATCAGAAAAGAACAAATCTTCATAATTAAAAAAATTGGCATAATCGATAATTCAGTAGAAGCAATAATTAGCAGAATGGGTAGTGCTAAAAAACAAGACAATGAGAAATCCTTCCAGGAACAATCTGAGAATTATATACCAGTCAAACTGTCATTCTTGTGTGAAAGCAAACATTTGTTCAATAAATGAACTAATGAATAAAATAAAAGAGTTACAGGTAGAAAGCACCACAAACCTGCAACAGTGAACACCTGTAATTGATGCTATTTCCCTCACTCTAATGAGGGCCTGATTTTCAACTGCCAGCACCTAAAATGTCTTTTTGTTTTCTTTCTCTGGATGTCCCGATTCTGCTTGCAGATGAAGTAGGCCAGAAATATTGAAGAATTAATGCCCCTACCCCTGGAGTAACCCTCAACCAATAACTGACAGGAATGATATCCCAGCTCTCTCACCCCTCAGCCAGATAACTCTACAGTATGCTTTTGATACTGGAGAGAAGTTTCCCAGAGGGATTAAGCTCATCTTTCTCAAAATTGTAAATTGTTTGCTAACATGTCTTCTAGTGACTACCCTACTTTCTCTCTCCCAATTCCCTACTCCTCTACCCATACTTCCTAGAAACTACTTGTGCTCAAATCCTGGAACTCAAACTAAGATGACCCTTTTGCTCCAAACTATTATTCGAAAATCATAAGGAAACACTGTTAGAAATGCAAGAAGGAAGACCACAAATACAATAGGAAATGTTAGCACATCTCCCTCAGAATTTGATAGAGCAAGTAGGCACAATATTTAAAAATGATACAGGGGACTTGAGTAACAAAGAGCAAACTTGATACGATGAATTACATGCCCATCTGTGAGCACACACCTACCCAACTATAGCTATATAGCAATCTAATTTAGGAGTGTGATACAAAATCCTAAATAAAATCTTAGCAATCAAATCAAATCTAGCATTAAATAAAAAAACACACTATAACAGACCAAGTTGGCTACATTCCAGGAAAACAGGGATAACTCAATTTGGGAAATCCAATTCTGTAATGTGTTGCTCAGTCAACAGATTGAAACCACATATTTACCTCTATAGATGACAAAAAAGGTCTTAAATGTAAATTGCTATCTATTTCTACAGCATGAGTAGAAGAGAATTTCCTCAATATGCTTCAAACTAACAGGAAAAAAGACATTATCATTCTTAACGGCAAAACAAAAAATCAGAGGCATTTCTATTATCAGAGATAAAACAAGAATATTTGCTGTCACTTCCATTACTTGACATCTCTTTGAAGTTTCTAGTCAATACAATGAGACAAGAAAAAGAAAGAAGTACACATTGGAAAGCAAGCAAGCAAGTTATCATTATTTGCAAGTGATATAATTGTCTCCCCAGAAAAGGCAAGAGAACCAAATGAAAAAAATTTATAACAGAGTATAGTAAAGGTGACAATTATAATATTAGCATACAAAATTCAGTAAATTTCAAACACTAGCAATAATCATAAGGGAACAGTTCTACTCACAGTCTTATTGAACAAAAATGGTATCATTCCTGAGATAAACCTAATAAAAATTATATAAAACCAATGGGAAGAGAACCATAAAATTTTACAGAAGGATATTGTGTATGTGTTATTGTGATTATATAGACATATACATCTATATCATAAATTTTAAAGGATGGAAGTAAGTACACCAAAACATACCTTTATGAGATGAAATTACAAGGGAACTTTCAATTTCTCTGTTTCTTAATTACAATGAATTATGGTGATATCTTCCTTTTTGAAACAAAAAGGAATAAGAAATACCAAATTTAATACTTTTAGGTCATTTTGACTAGCATTTTTATTCCTAATAGTCTTTACAATGAAATCACTGGTCTTTTTTCACATCACCCATGAGAAGCAATAAAATGGAGGGTTTTTTTTTAACTTATAAACAAAGCTGTGACTTAAAGCAAAAGATAGTTTTTGTGTTGAATCCAAAATATAGCTGAATCCTAATGGTTTTGAGAACAACTTCTTCTACTAACAAAATTACATCTACAGTTCAAAGATATTTAAAATTTTCAGCACAGACTGTGCTTAAATAGGTAAAATAATCCATATTATTTTTTCTTTCATTTTTTTTCATGGTTAATGTTGGACACAAGTCAACCAAAAATAAAACCGGTGACATAATATTTTGTGGATATGAGAATGACTGATTTTTATATTAGGCTTTTCAACTTGTTTGGCCAGAGCAACTAATTTGCTCTTTTATATATCCTAGCTACCCAAGGAGTTCATCTACAAGATCAAAGGATTCAGAGTTTTCATCACATTGATCAAAAGAATCTGAGCATATTCCTTCTTTCAAAGATATCCATCAGCTTTAATGGAAAAAAACATGCGTATGCCAAATGAATATATTTTCTTTGTTGGTCTGCTCAAATAAACTGACATTATGAAAGTCCTGTAACATTTATTTATATTAATAACATTTTCCTAACACCAGAAAAAGACATGCAGAATATTTTTTATGCACAAAGAAAATACCTCTAACACAGGGTATGTTAGCATAGAGACAATGGTATGGAATTATCATTTCAGCCCTTCTTTTTAATGTAATTTTTGAAATCACATCAATCATCCAATCTAGAGAATCTTTTATGTAAATATGCTGCTTAGCGGTGTAAAAGCTTTTTATGTTTCAAACATATATTTACCCCCTATTTACCCCCTTAACTGTAACAATTCATAAAAACAACACTCTCTGTTATGTAAACAATGTGTACACTCTTTAAAAGTTCATAGTTATATAATTATCCTTTAAATAAATCTCAGGTTTCATTTTAGTAGGCTAATAAAAGGGATTTCTGTGAGAAATACAGGGAATATTTATTTAAAACAGCATATTCATAACAGGTTCTCCAAGAGCATAAATATTTGGTATAATAATTTTATTTAAAAAACATGGGACTCTGTGAATTCATTCTGCATGATAAACAGTTTAGTTTCATAAATAAATAAGCTTTTGACTGATACTTTCCCTATCTTTAGTAAACTAATTTAGAGATGTGACCCGAAGTTACAGCTAAATTTTATAAGCAATATTCCTAATACCTAAATCTACATAATAACCAAAATGCCCATCTATCATTATGATTAAATAGTGGGAAAAGTGGCCAATTTGATGAAAAATCAGTTAAATAGTTTGATTTTAAAATCTAAAGTAACAGGGTACTTGAATAAATTTGCATTGTCAAATTCCTTTGGCATTGGTTAACCCTTTTTAAGTGGTTAAAGATAAAGTTGTTAGTTAAGTTGGGTGTACAGAGAGGTACAGTGGAGGAGTAGAAGTATAAAATAAATATTAGGTTAGTCAATTATGATGACAAAAATGGGAAGAGAAGGAAGAGAAAATCCAATGGGACATGTGCACCTTCTCATTTAAGCCTTTCCATGGCTTAAAGAAATCTTATTATTTCCATAGTACAAATGAAGAAATGTGCCTCAGAGAAATGGAGTAATTTGTCCAAAGTCACAAAGGTGATAAATGTTCGGTTTCAGTTTTAAAAACAAGTTTCTGACATCAACCTAGAGCTTTTCCCTTTCCACCACGCTGTCCCATGGACTTTACCCAAACCACGTAGTGTATATTTCTATGTGGCCATTTATTCTTTCTGAAATGTGAATTTATTTAATCCTCAGACCCATTTGAATGTTACATATGAATCACTAATTATTTTTTTTTAAGAAACTAGTACAAGTAGGTGGATCCCGGTTTTCTTGGTTAATGAGCAATAGAGCTTAGACTAGAATCTAAGATCAGGAAATATTAACTTCTTCCATCTACTTGGCTAATAATCTCTTAAATTCTCTATAGCAACAAAAGAAAGCAAAATATTAAAAGAATGGAACTCTGTATTTCCGGTATCAGGTATTTGGTTCAAATCCAATGTAGCCTGGGAAAATTGCTTTGCGTGCCTCAGACTCAGGTTTCCTCAATAGGAAAGGAAAGCTGGATCCTGGGTACTTTATAGCTATCTCAATTTTTTGCTAAGGAGATAACAAGAGGATATTGGACTAAATTAGACATTTTGGAGAAATTATGATATCCTGAATAAAATATCTCCCTTTGAATAGTTCTTGAAGAAAATAAAAATAGCTATTACCCTGTCCCCAAAGTCAGTATAACTTGATGGAAGAACTAAAGAAAAGGTAAAATTACTAGCTAATCTACATAATTCTTGGCCTAGGATTGCAAGCAGTTGCTTCTTTCAGGAATTACTAATGCCCTAGTGTTGTGAAGGCGTTACTGCATCCTCTCGGGGGAACAATTTTTCCAACTTCCTGATTATTTGTTCTCTGTAAACTGATTTGCTTGAACTTCTTGAATGAAAGCATTGTGACACATATTATTTTAGCTTCCAATTAGCTGCTGTACTACATAGCTAAACTTGTTTCCATAAATAAGAAATCACAGATTAGAAAAACTCAGTTCCTAATGTGCACTAATGGTGATAGACCATTGAAAATTACCACATTTTGTAGATTAGATAACATATAAACAAACATGATTTTAAAAATCAAAGATACTGTTCAGCTATATATATACATATATATACATTTTTTCTTAACAATTGTTTAGTTTGAATTATTTATATAACTGTTCTTTGCTCTAACTGTACAATAGTGAAAAATGTCACCAAGTATTAGAACACTTACAACCACTTAATCTTTTCTAAGCAATGGATGAAACAGTTTAATTTTCCTGAGAAAAACCAAATCTGAAGATTTTTCTTTTCTCCAAAAGATAAAGAACAGGAGGAAAGAGGCTTAAATTCAATTTATGAAAAAAAAAAAACTAATTTTAAATGAAGGTCATCAAATGCTGGAATAGGGAAAAAGAAAGGTCAAAAAAGAACAAAGATGGGCTTTAAGTAGAGAACAGACTTCCTACCTACTGGAATGATTCAGCAACCATTCAACAATCAATTACCATATATCTAGACATTTTTGTTTACATTAACATGTTAAAAATAAACCATTCCTGCCTTTTCAATTTATAGGCAAGAGACAAAAGAGATGAAATGACTGCTCAAAGCCATACTATTAGTCTGGGAAATCCCCAAATTTAGAATCCATGTGTCAGACCTAAATTTTTCCACTTTGGAAGACATGTTTCACTGTTACAGTTGACAAAAACAATTAATAAATCGTGGTATTTGTGGCTTTGGGAGTACAATTGCAGCACTGATGAAAACATAATTCAATGCTATACCACTCTAGATAATATCGAAGCTGCATTTATTTTCACTCTTTTTTCTTTTCCGTGATATATAATAACATAGATGTCATTCTTTTCATATAACTCAAAGCATCTTTAATCTTCAAGAGTCAATTATACATCCAAGGCAGTTTGCTCGGATTTGAAAGTTTGTACTATAGAAAAAGTACTTTGGGCTCCAGATTTGAAGACAGCTGTAAGAAGTATAAGTTTTAAATTTGTACAACATCAACTTTTGAAATTAACCTTTAAAGCTAAGCCAAAAGGAGTTAACTTTGTTTCTAATTTGATGGATGGGTGCTAGAAAAGTCAGTAATACACTAAGCTATCAAGGGATTCCCTGAATAAGGACTTTTAAGTAAGTAAAATTCATATCAATGAAAACAGGAAATTGTTTCATATATAGAGCATCTTAAAATAAGAGTTTATTTATGGCAAAACTTTAGAAAGAAAAATCTAAAGACATTTTAACATGTAAGACTGAAAAATAATATTATTGATGTAAGAAAACAGTGCTTTCACTACCAAAAAGTGAGAAATTTATACAAGGGGAACTTTATGCCAAAGTTTTTTAATATATACATGAAATTGTATATATGCACATGTGCATATATATGTACATACATATTTAGGTATAAGTTTATACATAGATTATATATATATGATATAAACATAGGTGTGTATATATAAATACACACAGCACACATACACACAAACATACACATGCAGATTAAACAGGTAGGTAAATCCTGTTCATTCTAGTTCTCATCACACATCAATCTTCTTCCACTAAATCCTAAATTTTATTGTCCTAGGACTCTCTTATTAGCCAGTAAGTTTGTTAACCAGGCCATCTCTTCTGATCACTTAATCTTTGCCTAGATAATCCATTACTATTACTATTAAAAACTGTATAAGGTTAACAGTTCGCATATAAATTACTATTGAAAAATCTAATCTCCTAATCATTAACAAACAAACAAAAAACACTTCAGGAATATTGCTCAGCAAATTTAAAAGTTAATTAAGGAAACATATTTGAGTCGTTTTACTATTTCTCTCCTTTTGTAATTTGTGATAACTGCAAAGGGAAATAACTTTTCCCTTACTGTTTACACTTCACACCCACTAATGCTAATGAGAATGACATGGAAAACAAATGCCAAATTTGTCTTTAGTGTTGCTGGAGTCCCCTAAAGTGCGGATAGCTGAAATATGCACAGACGATGATAGAGTAAATAAATTTCTTTGAGGTAACTGCACAGCTGAGTAACAAGTTTGTACTAGCAAATTCTAACCAGAATGACTACTTTCCTTATCATCCCCTATGGCAATATAAACCTATTTTAGGTTCATAGGGGTCAAGTGATAAGCTAGTTAACCTTAAAGGCTGTATACTTTAGTTATTGGTTATTGTTTTTTCCAAATAACACTTCATTGAGATGCCAATCACATAATGTGTTTGCTTTTGAATCACATACAACTGACTCCTCTCCATAATAAAAGTATTTGTAATTGCATAATTCAGAACTTCCAGTATTTACCTCAGTGCCTGAACTGCTTTTTAAGGACTTCTCAGAACACTGAACACAGTATAAACATGCTGAAAATATAGTTCAGTCTCTTGAAATCATGGAAGCTACTTAAATATGTACTTTCCGTATCTATGGTAAATGTTCTCTCCGCATTCCCCCAATCCTCCCACTTCTATTCTTACAGGAACTGAGGTGACAAGAAAGCACTATATAAAAGTATCAAGGGATTGGTGTTCCAGTATGGTGCTTCCTCACCGGGGAAGATTTTCTGAATATCCTAGAACTTCAAGGTGGAAGGGGATATTAACACCAGCTAAACCAACCCACTTTTTGTGTCTTGAATTCCATATTCAACATCCAACAACAGAGAATACAGAACCCACCAATATTCTATTTCTGGACACTTGTGGTTTTTCAGTCTTTTTTATCTGAAATCAAAATCCCTAAATTTGGGCGGGCCACAGTAGCTCAGCAGGTAGAGTTCTCACCTGCCATGCTGGAGACCCGAGTTCGAAATCCGGTGCCTGCCCATGCAAAAAAAAAAAAAACAGAAAATCCCCAAATTTTTTTTGTCCATTTGCCTCTTAAGGTAACTTTTTAATGGAAGGCAGGAAGACATGCAAATTGTTTAAGATATTTTAAGTACAGAGAGGTGGGAAACTCAGAAATGCAACTAGAGCAAAAAAAAAGAAATCCATCATTCATTTTGGTCTCTCTAGCCATAGGACCAAAGAAAAGGAGAATATTAGAAAGGATGAAAACCTTTTAAAAATAACCTCCCCACTCCACCCAAACATCACAGTGAAAAATATGCCTACACACACCCCACCCTGCCCGCACAGGCCAAGTGGAGAGCCGAGACTTCTGCCCTCATCCAGCTGTAATAAGGTACCCGGGTGGTGTCAGAAAAGGCAGAGAGGGGAGCCAGAAATTTCAACCCTGCCTGGCACACCCATGGTGTCAACAGAGGCCAAGTGGGGAGCAATAATGAGGTACCCACCCCTCCCAGCCAGCATGGTGTCAGCACAGGCCCAGTGGGGCACCTGAATTCCCACCACATCCAGGAATGAGAAGGGTCCCTTCTCTTGCCCCAGGGCATCATGGGGGCTGAGATGAGAACCTGGACTCCCCACTCCCTCATGTCAGTAGCAAGACTTCATGCTCATTCCCTGCAGACAATTTCAAAGGGGCCCATGACAGCAGAAGCTTTATATAAGATCCACTGTCTCATTATATAATAGCCCAAATGTCCAGGATGCAATAAAAAAATCACTCATTATACCAAGAACCAGGAAAATCTCAACTTGAATGATAAAAGACAATCAATAGACATCAACATGGAGAGGTCATGGATGCTGAAATTAACTAACAATGATTTTAAAGCAGGCATCATAAAAATATTTAAATGAGCAATTGCAGATACATTTCATAGCGAATGGAAAAAATATAAGAAGTCTCAGCAAAGAAACAGAAGTTATAAAAAAGAACTAAATGAAAAGTGAGAAGTATAAAAACAAGGAAAAATAATAAACTAGTTTTTTGAAAAATTCAATAAGTGGGCTCAAGAGCAGAATGGAAAGGATGGAGAAAAGAATCAGTGAAAATGAAGACAGAACAATAGAAATGACCAAACTTGAGTGACAGAGAGAACATAGACTGAGTAAACTTGAACGGAGTCAAGGGCCTCTGAGGCTACAACAAAAGACATAGCGCTTGTGCCATTGGAGTTCTAAAGAGAGGACATAGAGGGCAGGGCTGAGGAAGTACTGAAAGAAATAATGATTGAAGGTTTCCCATATTTGGCAAACAACATAAATCTACAGGTTCAAGAAACTGAGTGAACCCCACCAAAATAAACCCAAAGTAATCCAGGTCAAGAAACATCTTATCAAACTTCTAAAAACTAAAGACAAATATACAAAATATTTTTGAAGGCTGCCAGAGAGAAACAACACACTATCTATAGCAGAAAAACAATTTGAATGACAGGGAAGTTCTCATCAGAAACTATTGTGGCCATAAGAAAACAGTATCTTTCACATACTGAAAGAAAAGAACTGTCTCTCCTGAGTTCTACAACTAGTGAAAATATTCTTCGGGAATGAAGGCAAAATCAAGACATTCCCAGGTGAAGAAAAACTAAAGAATTTGTCACCAGCTAACCCACCCTAACAGAATAATTAACAGAAGTTCTTGGAACGAAAAAGGAAATGATAAAAGAAGAAATCCTACAACATCACAAAGGAAGAGAGAACAGTGGGAAAAAAAGGAAAAACACAAGTACACACCATATACTTTCCTTCTCCTTTTGAATTCTCTAAATTCTGTTTGACTGTTAAAGCAAAAATATTTAACATTGTTTCAAAATTACTAGTTGAATTGAACACGCATGTTTATTTGCTTTTCTATGTATATTAATTAAGACTATGATTTAAAATCTGTACGTGCAAAAAAACAGATCCAGTTTAAATAAAATAATAATTGAAACAGGAAAAAATCTAAAATGTCGAAATAAGGGAACTCTAAGTCTGAGACTTTAAATTATAATATCACAGCTCAGTTGAATCATAAATATTTAGCAAAGGAGTAAAGAACTAAAATTTTGTGACTGGTAGTTTGGAATAAGGGGGTCATTAAGAAGAAGATAAATTATAGGGTTTGGAGAATGCTGAGAATAGCTAATGGCTGAACTGAGAAAAGCTGGAGAAAACATAAAGCCTATACACCTATCCATACAACTAGTAGTTCTATTACCTGTGCTTCAGTTTCCTGAATTCTAAAAGGATTGAGCTAGACAATTTCCAAGATCCCCTCCAATTCTAAGAGTCTAAGTTGCATACCCCTTACATAGGAAAATGGGTGCTGATTTTATGAGAATGTGAGCAGCAAACTGGGGTTGGGAAGTAGGGTTCAGTTAGAACCTTCGAAAGGAAAGGATATTGAAACTACTGATGTGTTAAATAACCAATCCAATTGCCTTCCTCTCTACAGGTTCCATCCCAATAGTAGATCACTAATCATGGTCAAGTTTCTGGGAGTGATGTGCTGGAGCCAGCTCGAACTGGCACCTGACAGCAAATTATTAAATATTCAAGAAATTTGCAAGCTAGTTGTTCAACTGTTAGTAGCTTGAACTGAGCCGTAGTGGGGGTATTTACACCACAGTAATGGGCAAACACACACAAAAAAAGGATTTCTATTCAGAGAGCAGTTTTTCAGCACACCACTGAACAACTATTTCCCTTTCCATAAGCCAGAGAATTATTCATATTCTGGCCCTCATCTAACTCTGCAGCTTCGTCTCTCACCACCACCACCTTTCAATTTCCATGTTTAATTGCATTAAATCAGCAATATTTAATACATGCAGGCCCACAAGCACTCCACACACTCTCTTGCCACTGTGCTTTCTACATGTTGTCCCTCCTGCCTAGAACACCCTCTACCACCACCACCATCTTTACTAATCTCCCGGTGTCCACCATCACCACTAGTCCCCCTACATCCACCTCCAACTCCATTTTGACCTAGATAACTCTTCCTTGTGCTTCATTCTTTGGCTTAGATACAATCTTCCCAAGAACTCATCCCTGTCCCACTTGAGCAGGTTAAGCATCTTCACTGTTCTCTGCATTATCTCATCCTAATACGTATCACATTGTGTAGAAACTCCTTGTTTACTTCTCTGTCTCTAAGTAAAGGATAAACCCTGGGAGGCAGAGAGTGCCTGGCTTAGCACTGCATTTCCAGACCATATACAGTGAAGGGTACAACGTGATTGCTAAAAAATTGTTGTTGAATGAAAACTTTATTAACAAATTCCAGACTAGTATTTGCCTCTCAGTTTCATTATCTTCCATGGAAAAAACATTTACAATTTTATGTATGAAATGGGTTGGAAAATAGGCTTTGCTTTATGGAAAATTATTTTAAATTCAACTTCATTGGCATAAACCTCTTCCACAAAGTGGAATATGTCTCTTTACATATGCTTGCATATGAACATAAATGCCTAGTGCACATTTATACAGATGGTTCTGTTCTACTTATCTTCAAATAATTTTTAAACAATGCCCATCATCATTAACATTGATTATTGGTGCCTAAGCTAATTTGCTTTTCCAAGGCACCAAATACCACAGTACTGGATGAGTAGCTCTGAGCACATTCTAATTGCCTTTCATCTGTCAAGGTATTTGTTTAGTGCTCATCACCGTTCTCCCTGAGAACAGTTTCTTTTAAAGAAAAGAAAACACACAAAAAAATAATATTTTTCTAAGGGAATTAAGAGTATAATATAAAATTTCTCAGTCTGATTCTAGCCCTGAGTATATCAAAGCTCTATAAATTCCAAGAATCATAATAGAGAAAAATCCAACTTTCAAATTTTCCTGATGGTCTGAGAACATTCTTAATGTTTTTTTTTTTCCAGCAGACAGGCATAAAGATGCTGGAATAAAACTTGTTTTATATCAGGGAGATTCTCCTTATTTTTGTTTTGTTTTTGTTTGTTTCTGTTTCTCTTAGTTATCTTCTTTATCCTCATTTTTGTGGATACCTTAAAATGCTCATGGTTTCATTTTCCATGAAAGCATTTTTCCCAGGAGATTTCTTGATATTGTATCATAGTTCATTGGAAAGGGGACATCCTAAGAGTCCCTTAGACTGTGCTCAGCCTTAATAATTACAAAGTACCTCAAAATATAAAGGGCTTTTATCATGATCAATAGCCTTCACCTTCACACTTCACTTCATGTTGGCATTGTTTGTAATATAGAAGTCAAAAGGTCATTCAAAACAGCACTTCTAGTTAATGAATCATGACTCACGCATGGAAATTAATAATAACCATCCAATAGTCATGCACCAATAAAATGTCCAGGAAATTTTGCTACCATAAGGGGCCTGGGAATGGTTTCCACAGTCAATTATAATGGAGCAGAATTAGAAGCATCTTAAGAATCTTGAATCTGAATTGAGCAATTTCGTATGCTACCCTGACTAAATGCTGATTAATTATTAACCAATGACAACATGACATAGCTGGCACCCTACTGGGAACTTAACATATAGTTCTTTTTTTTATTCCTTACAATATGATAAGACAGATGTTATCACCATTTTACAGATTTTAGAATCACTCTTGACCAAGGTCATAAAATCAGTAAGTAGCAAACTCAGGATTTTAAACACATCTTCCTATCTGCAAAGCCTGTGCTTTTTCTATAATCTTATGTTGCCAATCAGTGATATATTTTATTATTTAATGAAATATTAAAATAGCGTTAAAATCAATAGCACTGATTTTTAAAAATTCCCAGCACACACACATTTTTGACATTTTCATGAATCTGACCCACAGATCTGTCCCTTCTTCCTTTCCACATTTCAACCTCAATTCACTTCTTCTCTGCCACTAAATAGATCCAAAGCAGATGCATGCATTCAGAATTTCCTCTTTCCCCTTATAAAACACTACACAAAAGAAAATTGAAACTAAAAAGATATGAAAAATGTGTTGTGATAGTGATTGGGCTCTTCACTTCTCATATACAGGAAATAATATTTGGTATTTAGCCTTTTTCATGTCTACATTTACTGACTGTGCCATCCCTAGGAAAAAGTAAATGATAGAAGTCAGATGCATTTTCTATTAACGTAACAGGTGACAATAAGAGATCAGTACCTTATTTTCCCTCTTTTTCTCCTATTAGCAAACATATAAGCTCTTTTCCCACATAGAATTCTTTGGGAAAAGTAAAAGGAAGCTATGGTAAATTATCTATAAGCATGTAGTCCAGAAACATGCTCATTTTAAAAAAGCATCATGAAATGCCAGCACCAAATTTTTATATAGGAGGAACTAAAGGGGCTAGGGAATTTGCCTTAAACTTCATTTGAATAGCAATTGCACTGTTTAAAATTACTCCATGGTTGAAGTCCCAGAAAGTTTGGTGAGTGCCACTGAACAAATGCCTACAACAAATGAAAAACCCAAGTTTCCCTCTTTATCAAAATCTTAATGGAGCCTTTCAGACAGAATGGTCATCTTGCAGTAAGTAAATTGTCAAAATGACAAATGCAAGAGGAAAGAGGAGAAGTACACACTATATGCTTTTCAGGCCTTTCAGAAAACATGGAGTTGTTCTCCTGACCACATGCATGTGAATCTACAAGAAAGGCGATATTGTAGACATCGAGGGAATGGGTACTGTTCAGAAAGGAATGCCCCACAGATGTCACAATGGAAAAGCTGGAAGGGTCCACATTGTTACCCAGCATGTGGCTGGTATTGTTGCAAGCAAAGAAGAGAAGGGCAAGATTCTTGCCAAGAGAATTAATGTGTGTATTGAGCATATTAAGCACTCTAAGAGCCGAGATTTTCCTAAAGCATGTTGACAAAAAAAAAAAAAAAGGAAGCTAAAGAGAAAGGTACCTGGGTTCAAATGAAGAGTCAGCCTGCTCCACCCAGAAAAGCACACTTTGTGAAACCAAAGGAAAGGAGCCTGAGCTTCTGCAGCTTATTCCCTATGAACTCACAGCATAAGGGGTATAAAAAATAAAATACTTGTGGATTGTAAAAAAAAAAAAAAAAAATGGAGGGAGTTGACTTCTGCACGAGGTTATGATGAAACAGAAAAATTTTCTCCCCACAAAAGCAATTACGAAGCTGAACATACCTGTCATAAATAATAATTTCAGCACAATGGAAAACAACCAAAGGTATATAACAAACTGAAAAGTGCTTATTCATGAAACATACAGAACTTCAGGTGAGAACAGTGAAAATCTGTGAAATGTTTGCCTGTGGTTTCACCTATATTACTGTCAGAACAGTCAGCTAAGTACTTAAGCCAGGGCAGTACAGGCTAGGCCATGAAAATCAGCAGATTCACTGCATTGCCAGAGGAGGCTCACTCGGTTTGGAACACTGTCAATTAAAGAAGCTGTCTCAGAGAAAGCAAACAGAGATGGCCAGCAACTACACCGGTTTCATGCTGTAGTCAAATTTGGCCATACTGGCAGATTAGCTATGGGTTTCCAGAGAAAAGTCATAGGTGGCTTTTCAAGCTCTCCATATGTCTTTGATTGACTGGATATTGTGTACACATGTAGCAGCAACCAAATCAGATCAATATCCCCCATGAATATAGATGTGAAAACATTAACAGAAATGTCAAAAAAATACATTAAATTTAGAAATTTATAAGCTATTAGCAAACTGAATTCTACAGCATATAAAAGGATTATATAACATGACCAAGTGGGGTTTATCCTACAAATTCAAGGTTATTTTAACTTCCAAAAACTAAGTACATATACCATATTAACAGAATAATGGAAAAAGAACCACATGTATGCTTGTGTGTTATTTTAATTGATATAGGGAAAAAGCACCTAATAAAATTCAACACAAATACATTATTTAAAAACAAATTCTCAACAAAACTTTTGCAATAAAGAAGGGAACTTCCTTAAAGTGATAAAAGGATTCTGTGAAAAATCCACAGCTAATATACTTAATGGAGGAATGGAGGAATGTTTTTCCCCTGAGATCAAGAACAAGGCAAAGATGTCTGCTCTCATCATTTCCATTCAAATTCTGGAGGTTCTAAGGAGTGCAATAAGGAGGAAGGAAGGAAGGAAGGTAGGAAGGAAAGAGAGAGAGAGAAGGAAAGAAGGAAAGGAAGAAAGAAAGAGAGGGAGGGAGGAAGGAAGGGAGAAAGAAAGAAGAGAAGAGAGAAAGAAAAAGAAAGGGAGGTAGGGAAGGAAAGAGAGAAAGAGAAAGGGAAAGGGAAAGAAAGAAATAGATGGATGAGAGAGGAGGTATCTCGAGAGAAAGGAAAGAAGGTAGGAAGATGGGAGGAAGGAAGGAATGGACAGAGGAAGGGAGGGAGGGAGAGGGGGAAGGAGGAAAAAAGGGAGGGTGAGGGAGGAGAGAAAAAGAAAGAAGTTAAAAGTATTAAGACTAGAAAGGAAGAATTAAGGAAATCAGGAAAATGATGGATGAACACACAGAGAATATCAATATTATCCTTGAGATAAGACCATTTAAATCATCCAATCTGAGGAATACAAGAAAGAAAGAATGAAGAAAAACAAATAGACTGAGCAACCTGTGGGAAACCATCCAGCATACCACCTTAGGTATTGTGGTTGCCCCAGAAGGAGAAAAAAGAGAGAAATGCGCAGAAAGAATATTCGAAGAAATAATAGCAGAAAACCTCCCTAATTTAACAAAAGATATGAATATACCATCATAGCTGCTCAACAAACTCCAAAAAGGATAAACCCAAACAGACCTATACTGTAGTATATTATAATCATATTGTTAAGTACCTATGATAAAGAGAAAATTCTGAAACACAAGAAAGAAGCAACATGTCAGATACAAGTACGCCTCAATAAGATTAGGTGCTGATTTCTCCCTGGAAACCATGGAGGCAAGAAGGCAGTAGGATGACATGTTTAAAGTGCTGAAAGAAGAAAATCTCCAACAAAGAATTCTGTGTCCTGCAAAATGGTGTTTCAAAAATAAAGAAGAGCATAATACATCCCCAAACACTAGACTGGTCCTACAAGACAGCTAAAGACAGTTCTGCAGGTGGAAAGAAAAAGATAATGGGCAGTATTTTCAAAGCTGCATGAAGAAATAAAGAATTCCAGTGAGGCTAACAACATATGTAAATATATATTATATATATACACATACTATTGTAGTTTTGGTAGCTCCATGTTTTACTTTCTACATAACTTAAAAGGCAAATGTATAAAATTCAGTGATAAATCAGTGTTTTTGACTCACAAAGTATAAACATGTGGTTTGTGATAAGGACTACATAAAGGTGGGGGCATGGAGGAATACAGGAACATAGTTTTTGTATACTGTTGAAGTTAAGTTGACATTAAAGTAAATGAAACCATTATAGTTTAGGGTAACTACAAAGAAAATATCAGAGAGTATGCAAGCTTATAGAAACAGAAATTAGAGGACAGGATGTCAGGGGCAGGAGGCAGGGAGAATGGAGAGCTAATGCAGAATGGCTGTAGAGTTTTGTTTGGGGAGATGAGAAAGTTTTAGTTATGGAAGGTGGTGAGGATATTGTAACATAGTGAATGTGATTAATTCCACTCATTGGTATGTTTGGAGTGGTTCATGCTTGGAAAGTTTATGTTGTATATAGGCTCCCACAATTAAAAAAATAAGATAAGCAATTAAAGAAACAAGAACAATTAAAGGCAATACATGATCCTTGATGGGTTTAACAAGGGAAGAGAGGAGGCTCAAAAAGACATAATTGGGACATATGAAAAGATTGGAATATAGATTGTATACTTTATATCAATGTTAAATTTCTTGAACTTAATAACTGCACTTGTGGTATATAAACATAAATGGCTATACTTGTTCTTAGGCAGTATAAGTGTCAAGTAGCACGATTCATATGACCTATATCCAAGTGTTCAGAAAATGGATTGATAAACAGACAGACAGATGGATTGATACATCAATAGATGAATAGATAGATAGAATGATTTGGCAAATATGGCAACATGTTAAAATTGGTAGATCTGGGTATCTGGGTGGATGGGGTATGTTGCAATTCTATGTATGGGATTTGTATTATTTTTGTAACTGTCCAATAAATTTGAAAGTATTTCAAAACAAAATGTTTAAAATTTTAAAATAACTAATATACCACTACACATCCAGTAGAATGACTATTAAAAAAACATACAGACTATAACAACTGCTGGTGAAAATGCAAAGAAACTAGAGGTCTCACGCATTGCTAATGGAACATAAACAATATAACAACTTTGGAAAATCATTTGGAAGTTACTCAAGAAGTTAAACTTAAATTTATGATACGACTTAGCAATTCCATTCACAGGAATCGACCCAAGAGAAAAGAGAATATATATATATATATATATATATATATATGCACCCACACAGATTCTTGCAAAGGAATGTTCATGGTTGCATATTCATAATAATTAATAACTGGGAACAATATAAATGTCCACCAACTATTATATATATAGATAACAAAAATGTGCTATATTCATACAATAGAATACTATTCAGCAATAAAAAGCAATTAAATATTGACATATACTACTACGATATGAACTTCAAGTACATTAGAAACCAGATGCAAAAAACTACATATTGCTTGATTCCATTTACATGAGATATTCAGAAAAAGTGAAATTTTCAAGGACAGTTGCTGCCTAGGGCTGGAGGAATGTACGTAGAGATTTACAATAAACAGGCCTGAGGGAAATTTAGGGAGTGAGGAAAATTTCTACAACTGTATTGTGATTGTGGTTTCATATTCCATAGGCTTATTAATAATCACATAATAGTATATTTACGAGTGAATTTTATGGCATGTAAATTATATATCAATAAAGCCATAAAAATAGCATAAACAAGCAAGGTATCTCAAACTTGGTTGAACATTTGAGTCACCTGGGCAGCTTTAAAATATACTTATGGATAAGACCTACTCTCTGATATTCTGATTTAATGTTCTTGGGATGTAGGCATCAGGATTTTTAAAAGAATTTCCAGTGATTCTGATGTACAACCCTGGTTCAAAACCACTAGAATAAAGGCTTGTCCTTCCATGAAGCCCTTGACATATGGCATGTTAATCTCTATTAATTTATTCAATGTGTTATTGAATATTCATTATGTCCCAAGCATGGTGTTTAGTGGTGAGGAGAAAAAACTAAGGGAGGCCTCATCCCTGTCTCAGGCTAATGGACAAGGGAGAGATAAGATTCAATAATTATAATAATTTAATAAATTTTATAATAAAAGTAAGTACAGGTTAGTGGAAATACAAATAAAGGAATGATCAGTTCTGAGCAACAAAAGGAAAGGTCAAGGAAAGCTTATGAGATGGCGATTCTTAATCCTGGAAGATTAGGGAGAGAGGAAACAGCAGACAAAAACATACTTAGCATAGAGTATTTGAAGAAAAGCAAGTAATTCAGTACAGTTGAAAAATTGGAAAATAAAAAAGAACATTGAGAGAATCTATAAAGGAGGACAAAGTAAAATTACAGAGGATTTCACATGCCTTACAGTTGAAGTCACCCAACAAAAATGACATGGTTTTATTTGTCCTTTTAGAAAGAGCACCCTTGCAGCATTGTGAAGAAAAAATTAGAGAATTTCTACATCTGGCCAAGATGGAGTAATAAGAACCTGATATACCCTTCCTCACATACTCATACCCACAAAAAAACAAAACAGAAAAACTGTACAAAATTATGAAATAATGGTTTTGAAGTAATCAGATATGAAGTAACAGAAAACAGGTTCCCCAGAGACAAGAAGCAAATGAGGTGAGCTCAATAATTGCCCCCATTTTACTGCCTTGAGAAAGTTTCCCTATGGTGTAGGGAGAGGGGATGCAGACTTCCTGAATTGAGGATGCCAAGTGTCTGAGGAGACCACCACAGCTCATATTCACAGGGCAGAGAACAGCGAAGAGAAAGTTGTACAGAGAAAGAACTCCTCCTAGAATCTTCAGCTCAGTATTGACAAGTACGTGCGTGTGAAGAACTAAATGAGACCAGAAACAAACCACCAGAAAGGGTAAGAGGAAGGGATACTCGGTGCTCTCATATGGCTAGGAAGAGTGCCTGTTCTCACCAGGCAAACTGAGAAACCTCATAATTCACAGACCATTGGGTAGAGAACACAAGAGGGACTTATTTTAGTAGTGGGGAATAAGTAGCCCTAAACTAAACTGCTCTGGCCTCACCTAAGAAAATTTTTAAAGCAATACCCAAAAGCATCAAACTGTATTTAATAATATTAACTGTGTCCCACAAAATGCTCAAGAATATTTTTAGGAATGTGAAAATATCCTACATTCAATGAGGTAAAATATACAATGTCCAAAAAAAAAAAAAATCAGGAGGTATGCAAGGCACCATGCAAATATGAGCTATACCGAGGAGATAAATCAATCATTCAAAACTTACAAAGAACTAACATAGATGTTAGAATTAGCAGACAAAAAAAAATTTATTTTAACATTTTAATAGCTATTAAAACTGCATTTCATAGTTCAAAAACTTAGAGACACTGAAGATATTTTAAAAGACCCAAACTGAACTACAACTTTCTATAGTATAGAAAGTATACTATACTTTCATAGCTGAAAACTACAAAGATTCAGATGAAAAATACACTAGATGGGGTTAACATCAGAGTAAACATTGCAGAAAGAAATACTAGTGACTTTCAGACACAGCAGTAGAAACTCTGCAAAATAAAACATTCCGAGAAAAAAATAATTTTAAAAAACTGAGAAAATCATCAGTGAACTATGAAACAACTTCAAACAACCTAATACACATGTAATTGGTGTTTCCAAAAGATGGAGGGTAAAAAAAAACTTTGAAGAAATAATGACCCAAATTTTCCAAATTTTAAAGAAAACCAAACCAACTAATCCCAGAAGGCCAACAAAATGTAAGCCCAAGAACTATAAAGTAAACTATTTCAAGAAACATCATAATCAAACTGCTCAAAAGCAATGACAATGAGAAATCTTAAAAGCAGTCAAAAGAGAAAAAAATACACATTACCCAATAGGGAACAAAATAAAGCAGATTTTTCATCAAAAATAAGGCAAATGAGAATATAGTATGGTAAGATTTTTAAAGTACTAAGGGAAAAAAATGTCCAAAATATGTATTCCTTGAATTTAATATATCTTGAGCATTTTCAGACATACTTCCATATATCTATTTGCTTTAATTAGTTTTTAACTTTGCTTTGAGTGAATTATTTTGCTTTCTTCTGAGATCCTCTCTCCCTCCCTCTTCTCCCCCTCCCCACCCTTCTCCATCCTCCTTACCAATTTCAATTTAATTCTCAGAAAGGCAGAATATAAGTACTAGATACTGTATTGAAGGTTCAGTCTCAGAATAAAAAATTCTTCGAACTGATTCATCCTTTCCTGTATTTAAGACCTCATTTTAAAAAATATTTACTGATCAGGTACTGTGTGCCACGTACTTATGAAACAATGAAGGAAAAGATAGACTTGGTCTTTGTCCTCACAGAATTTTGATTCTGGGGGAAAAAATATTGAAAGCTAGAATGGTAGATATTATGATAGGAGAATTAGGCAGGTTGCTCTTAGGCTACATAGAAGGGGTGTACAACCTGGCAGAAAAGGCCTCCTTGAAAAGTGATGCTTAATTGCAGTCCCAAATGATGATTAGGAGTTAGCCCAGCTGAAAGAGTGCTTGACGATGTTCCAGGAAGAGGAAAGGATGTGCAAATGCCCTGGAGACAAAAGTGAGTATTGAAGAACCAAAAAAGATTTGGTGAGGATATAGTATAGAATACAAGAGGGCAAGAGTGTTGACAAGAGGTGAATCTAGAAAGACATCAGACTCCAAACTTTGTCAAAGATTTTGAAATTCTTGAACTGAACATATTTGTTTTGTTGGTTAACCAGCTTTCTTATTACATTTTTAAAGGGCTAATTCTTTAAATCATTGCATATATTGATGAGGACATTCCACCTTTCTTTTGTACTTTTTAAAATGATTTAAAGTCTATTGGAAAATATAAGTACAATTATAAATTCACAGATATTAACATAAGTGGCTGTTTTTTAGTGAGTATCAGTTTAGATTAAAGTCGAGATGTGATAAATTTTCTGTGTGGTATTTGCTGAATATAGTCCCTTTTATATGAGCCTTCAAAACCATTCTATAAATAGCTGGTCTGTCTAGTTGAGAAGCCAGGCACAGAAGGTAGAAAAGAGTTAGCCACTGAAAGTTATTCTACAGACAGGAGAATTATTGCTTGGTAAGGGACCAAGTGAAGAGAACTTGACAAGATCTACACCAATGGGGGTAGCACTCCAACAGCAAAATGCTGAAGGAGGGCAGAAGGGAAATTCCCCCAAAAGAAAATATGAGGAATGTCATACTCAAAACATACAGCTGATTATTTTGTGGCTGGAGACTTGGATGTTAGGAAGATAGTATTGGAAATAAGGCTAAAAATATATTATAAATCTTTGGATTCTAGGCTGAGGGATTTAAATTCTGTTCTGTAGACAAATGGATACCCACTGAGTATTTTTTTAAGGGAATTAATGAATTTCATAAAATTTAAAATATCATTTAGTTTAGATATATGATTATATTTATACAACAAAAAGAAATAACTTAATAGTAGGACACTAATTGTATAATTAACCACAATTTCAGAGATATTAAAATGTGAAAAATATAGTTTTAAAATGATAAAAATTGGTATCAATCACAGAAGTCTTGAGGATTTACATACCTTCTCTTAAAAACTTGATAAAATCTGCCTCCATTTTTATATGTCTTTCTCTTCATAAACCAAGGGATTCATTATCTTTGAAAAAGTGAGAATGTAGTAAATGTAAATAAAAATATCTGTATCAGTATTTACTTGTTTTTGTAATTCAGGAAATTAGATAATGGGGTTAACAATGCCAATGATTTCAGAACTATCTTAAATCAGCTAGTTAGTCACTAATAAAATGGTTTTTGCTCTAGGCCACAGTCTAAATATATTCTTTTCTAGAAATCTCTTTTGCAAATACATTCTACTGATCAAAAACTATCAGAGCAAAAAAGAAGATTGTGGGAAGATGGAAGAGTATGAAACCCCAGGAATCAGTCTCTCCACCAAAGCAATTATTGAACTATCAAAATTATTTGAATCAACTATTTTGAAACTCTGAAATCTAGTGGACACTACAACATCCAAGTAAGAGCTGAAGGAAGTGGCTAGTAAACTGCAATAAATACCAGTGGCTTGCACCCTTCCTGCAGTAAATACCAACCCCCATCCTCCAGCCTTGTGACAGACAGCAGTAGGGACTTCAGCCTGGGCTCC
>PVIY010019376.1:0-45919 GCA_004026745.1 Myrmecophaga tridactyla | reverse complement strand
GCTAAGGGGCACAGCCTTGGAGAAGTTCTCTGTGTTCCCTGAGACACGCCGGTCACTTGGTTAAGATGGTGCTGCCACACATGCCTGTCCTTAAGGCAACTTTCCTTTTGGTATTTTGAGACTGTAGGAACACCCTGTCCCCCAATAACTTTCATCAATGTTTTTACCAGCCATTGATATGGATTTATTTTTACTAATCAATGTTTATTACGTGTTGCAAAAAATGTGAATCTCCATTCTATCAATTCTCTTGGATTTATTAATAGATATTAGTCTAAAGAAGAATTTTCCTTTATGTTAAAAAAAAAACAACTATTTCTGTGCTCCAGGGCATTTTTTTCTTTTATTCAGTGGGTTATAATATACTACTGTCATTAACACCTTTAACTTTGTTTCTAAAATTGTTCTAATTTGGCCAATGGAAGCCTCTTGAATTGGACCCCCATCAACTTTTGAGCCCTTCTTTGCTTTCTATCACAAAAAGTTCCAGGTTATTATAGAATGCAAATTTGGCCTCCAGAAAAGGTCTGGACTTTGTCCTAGCTCATGAAGTGTAGCCTCTAAAATCTTTGGGATTTTCTATGGTAAGTGTGTCTTTTAATATTCATGGTGGTCCCCTGGACTACACAGGACAATTAATATTTATGAGATGACAGGGAAGGCCCAACCAAACCTGCTATTTAAGGGTGGGTCTGGCTATCCCAAAAAGGTCAACCCTACCAGTAGTATGTCAGGGCTTTGAGCCAGGCCATTATCAACCTGGGCCCGCAACAAGGCGAGGGAAATGAAATCGAGTGCAATTTCACAGGCATTGAGTCTATCAGCTGTGCCTACCTAATGAAACTTCATAAAAACTCTGGACAAACGAGGTTCTGCTGAGCCTCCTTGAATGATAAAACACCTTTAGGTTTGGGGGAGCGTGAGACCTTCTGACTCCACATGCAGAGGAGGTGGAAGATTTACACTGCGGACCCACCCCAGGCTTCACCACCTGCATCTCTTCTTTGCTTCTTCTGATTTGTATGCCTTTCATTATAATATTATTATCATTATAAGTATAGCATTTTTCTGAGTTCCGTGAGTCATTCTAGTTAATTATTGAACCCCCGAATTTGTAACTACTCAATCTGAAATGAGAGAGGCCCTAGAAATCCCTCAAATTGCAGCTGATGTCTGAAGTGAGGGTAATGAAAATTGTGCTCCTATCCGGTGAGGTCTGTCCTAGCTCTGGGCAGTGAGAGTCAAAACTGTAAAGCAGTTAGTATCAAAATCAGCTGTGCTCACCTGGTACTTTTCCACACCCAGAAGAAAAATCGGTCATGTTGTCTGAGTCCTTGCTCGTTTAATTGGGAAAAGGACTGTGATTCGAAAACATCTCCCAAAACACACATACATTTGCCATTTAATCCAGCAATGTGACTTTTTGGAATTTACCCAGTGATATACTCCAACAACATAAGAACATGCGCAATGGAATGCTTGGTAGCTTTTTTATAATCTCAAAATTTTGTAAATTTATATATGAGTGCTCGTATATAAATGTTTAAAAAAATATGTTATACAGACAGGATGGAGTATTATTTGTGAAGAATCTTCATAATATAATATATGTAATATTTTTAAGATTTCAATTATCTCTGATTTAGCAGTTATTTCCCTTTTGTACTTTTTTATTCTAGTATTTATGCATTCTCTCTTCTTTCATGCTTAATTTAGACACTGACTTACTGATTTTTAATTTTTTGCAAAGAACAAACCATTTGACTTTAATTAATCCTGCCATTTTTTTCGTCTATCTCACTGATTTCTGCTTATCCTATTCCTTTTATTTTTGGTTCATTTTCATTTTCTTGTTCTTTTTCCTAGCCTCTTATTTGGTGATTTATTTATTTTTATTCTCCTATTATTTGCTATATATTTTCATCTACTGTGTGGTTAGAAATCGCAAAATTCTGATATATAGTATTTTTCATTATCGAATTTTAGACATTCTGTAATTTTGCATAAATATCTTTACACTCAACTTTAGTTAATAGAGATTGTTGTTTGTTTTTTAATTTCTAGGTGGAGAAAAATTTTAGCTGCTAGCTTTTGTTACTAATTACTAATTTTATGTCATTAAGACTAGAGAATGGTATTTACTATTTTTTTCACTTTTGTGGAACTCATTGGTGCTTTCCTTGAAATTTAAAATATGGTCACCTTATATGAATTTCTTTTTACTAAATTGTTCTGTCTTTTTCTCTGTCCTCAACTCTAATGCCAGTTAATTAAGGAAACAAATCCTGTGTGCCCTCTTTTTCCCCCAAAGAAAAGTCAGGGAGACTGAGAATCACCCAATGTATTTGTCACAGTTTGGTAATGAGAAGACTCTTTTTGATCACTATATAATCAATCGATCCAGCACTGAGCATTTCCACTGCTTAAGGGAAAGTTTTCATTTTGCTTGGCAGATGAAAGGGAGCGGCTGCCCTGGGCAGTGTCGACTCATTTAACCCTGGCTTTCATCCCTTCTGAATCAGAACAAAGTAACCACACTGAGACTGTTAATGGATTGAATACCAAAGACCTTAACTAATAGCAGGCTCGTTGTATTCCACATAACTCCATCATTCCAAAGGATCTAATATCTAATAGCAGGTTATAACTCTCTGATCATGATCAATCAATCTGAGAATCCACAGCAATAACAATTCCACAAATAGCTGCCGGTATTTCTTTCCAAGGCAACCCCATTATTTTTATGTGATAACTCATGAGCTTTATTAGTGACTTGTGCACTGCCATCCAGGGCCAGGATAGTAATTTTTTTTTTTTTAGGTGAAAAGTTTTCAGTGGTTTAAAACAGCAGCATGTGGATATTTTACCAAACATCTAAAGAGCATAGGATGACAAATTAGTCAATTTTCATTACAAACAGCAGTCTTAAAGCTATCTGCTTAGAGCTTATTTCCTCTATGGTTAATACTTTTACTTTCACCAATTGTTTTCAAAATGTCCATGGAGAGGAGAGGAGTTGTATGCATGTCTCGATATATGGATATGCCATTCCCCTTAAGTTTGCCTCTTTCTTCTCCCTTTTTGTCAATGTCACAGATTTGCATCATCTACATTCACTGTTAAGGTAAGTTTATGCAAAGATTGCCAAGATTTCACTAATACAATCCATGCAGGGGTTGGCAATCATTCAGAAAAAAAGGCTTCAACACTTCCGCTCTCACCAAAATTACCATTACCCATAAGGTTTTACCATTTGGAGATTTGATTCTTTACAGTCCCACTTCATGGACACTAGTTGTCTGTCCCAGGAATGCTGACTCAATATTTTTTTATTCTAAATAAAGAATTTGAAACACAGAGACATGAGACATTGTATTTAAAACACTCTTTATCATGCTATAGAGAATGGAAAGTGATAAAGCATGTGGCCAGATAGCAGATGTGCTGGGAGGGCTTGTAACGTACTGGACACAGATCCCAGGCTGCTGTACATGGGGCATGGGCTTAGTTACAAGAGATGAGTCTGCAGCAGATTTGAGTGGCATCCGGCCAAGGCTGTGAATCCCTCTGTTCCTTATAGCTGTGTCACAGCCCGTTGGAGAGTCAGACCCAGGAAATAACTCCCTGGCGGCTGCTCACTAATCAGGAACTCAGAGTAATTCTAATAATCAGAGAACATACCTCCTTGGTACAGCACAACACATTCCACTTATCTTAAACTTCTCCATTTCGGAGAACACTGTTGAAAGACAATAAATGCAGGATACTAGTTCGGGGATAAATAGCTCAGACAGCTGTTAACTCTTTACATATAGCAGCACTGTTGGTAATGGCAAACAGTGAAAATTTTGGAGGGAAATTAATACTTTAAATGTTTATCATATATTGGAATATCACAGAGAAGTTGGGAATGGATTTAATCCAAGCCTCAATATTGAAAACTTATAAAGCATAATTATGTGTAAAATGTAAACAGGGGAGGCCATTGATAATAATTTCAATGTGGTGTTTTAAGAGTAATTATACTGCTATGGAGTCAACATTCCCATAAAATAAAGACTCAAATTCATTGTTCTTTCCTCAGATGAAGAGGGATATATGATAACAATGTATTTTGCTGAATCAGCAATATATAATGTATTGTCAAAAAAGAAAAACTTAAATACAGAAAATGCTAATGTGCCTATTTTTTTTTTGGTTTCCAAAGATTATATTATATTGATGTACATTATTTCCTTTGCTTTCCTATACATTTGGGATGTTCCAAGCCTGAAACAAAGCAAATACAATGGGTGGCATACTCATTCTTCCATTAGCTCCGCCCATTATTAATGCAAATCTTTTCGTGTTTCCCTGAGACAGCTTTAGACCTGTTCAAGTGACATTTCTTCCTTTATCATTACAAATAACATTTCATCCTCCCCTCCTTCCTCCACCACATCTTGTGTACTTTGTCTCACCTCAGGGAACCATTTTATAGTTGTCTTCCCTCTTTCTGTCCTGGGAGAACTGCCCTTATTTGTTTGTACAGATACTTCCTCTTTTTTTCTTTTAATCTCTTACCTCTATTTATTTATTTTAACAAACCTTTTGATATTTTTCACAGACAAAATTTATAGTATTCCCTCTATTTGAAAAAATTCTATTTTATTACTTAAATAATCATGTATCCATCTTTTCGTAAAAATCATAGCCATTATAACCAGGACTAAATTAGTCTTTCATCATATACAGTGGGTATAACCTCTTCATCTCTAGTATTTTATCAATTTCTTCCATTTGTATATTTATTTTCATTACAATAAATAATATTTTAATACTTTTATAAGATATTATCATGTTTTTATCTTGCAACTGGCCTTTCTTGCTTAACAGTCAGTATATTATGGAGATCTCTATATACATTTGTGAACTGAAATCTACTTTTTCATTTTGAATGACCACAGAGCATTAGATTATATAGATTTATCACAATGGCTTAGAGATTATTTCATAAACAGACATTCAGTTTTCCTCTGAAGTTTCAATATTACCGACCAGTTCTAGGATGAGCGGCTCTCGTTTTGCACAGCTGAATTTCCTTAAAAAATGGAAAGGCTAGGAGGAGGGGTATGCTTCTCTTCAGCTTTACCTGATAAACAGTTTTTTATGGTTCTGAGCCTGGATCCTCAATCTCTGCTTGGTGTTGGCTTGTTTGAGATTCTGCAGCAAATACACAGAAAGAATCATCTCTTTCTGGCATCCATGGTCTCCCAAGTAAAGCTTAGTTGATTCTCATATCACTGACAAAAATAGGATTCATTTGTGTGTAGGAAACATACTATCTAGTTTGATCTACGACTCATCTCCCGTAAGTACCAGTTCCTTTCTTTTCACTTAAATATCTATTTGTCTTCCCTTAAGTAGATAAGAAAATTCTAGATTAGTATCATTGGATAGATAAAAAAAAAATCAAGAAGGAGTGTTTGTTGATCAAGTATGTTTCTATGAAGAATGCATTTTTAATTATATAAGCAATATATAACCTTATTATATCATTTATTTATGAACTTATCATGTAACCATTATATAAGCTGATTCTATAAGCATTATACATACAATATGATATAACACATAAGCAATAAATATTAATTTTAAGATTCAAGTTAAAGTTTCTTGAATTCTCAAGTATCATATTAGAAACACCTGTAACAATGAGTGGTTATACTGTTTATATTAATTGCTTTTAAAATACAGTGTCATGAATACTTGGGTAGTCTCCAACTTTTGCTATTGTGAATGATGCTACTATGAACATTGATACACAAGAATCTGTTTATGACCCTGTTTTCAATTTCTTTGCATGTATACCTAGATGTAATTACCAGGTCATGTGGTAGTTCTATGCTTAACTTTCTGAGGTACTGCCATACTGGGTTCCACAGTGCCTGTATCATTGTGCATTTCTACCAACAATGTACTAGCGTTCCAATTTCTCTACATTTTCTCCAATTTTTTTATTTTCTGGGCTTTGTTCATTTGTTTGCTTTTTGCTATAATGAATCATTCTCATGGGTATAAGTGGTATCTCATTGTGGTTCTGATTTGCGTTTCCCTAATGGTTAATGATGTTGAGCATCTTTTCATATGCTATTTGGCCATTTGTATATCTTCTTTGGAGAAATGTCTATTCAAGTCCTTTGCCCATTCTGTAATTGGGTTGTTTGTCATTATACTGCATTGTAAATATCCTTTATATATCCTGGTTATTAACCCCTTATCTAACATATGGTTTGCAATTATTTTCTCCCATTCTGTATGTTGTCTTTACACGTTTGTGATGAAATCCTTTGATGTGCAAAAGTTTTAATTTTTAGGAAGTTAAATTTAGCTACAGTTTCTTTCGTTATTCATGCTTTCAATGTTATATCTAAGAATACATTGCCCAATTCCAGGTCAAGACGATTTATCCCTGTAACTTCTAAGAGTTTTAAACTTTTAACTCTTATATTTAGGTCCTTTTCTCCATTTTGAGGTGATTTTTTTCATATAGCATGAGATAGGTGTCTCCCTCCCTTCTTTTTTACATGTGGATGTTCAGTTTTCTGAACACCATTTAAGAAAGTGTTCTTTTCCCACCTGCATATACTTACTGCCCCTGTCAAAAATCAAGTGGCCATAGATATGTGGTTCTATTTTTGGATTTTCAATTCTGTTCCATTAATCTATTTGTTTATCTTTATGCCAGTGCCATACTATTTTGCATGCTGTAGGTTTTTGGTACAGTTTGAAATTGGAAAGTGTGAGTTCTCCAACTTTGTTCCTCCTTTTCAAAATTGTTTTTGCCATTCGGCGACCCTTGGAATTCCACATGGATTTGAGGATTATTTTTACAATTTCTGCAAAAAAAGGTCTGGTGAAACTTCGATAGGGTTTGCATCGATTTTGCAGAACTATGAATAATATTGACATATTACCATATTTGTTTTTTAATTTCTTTCAGCAATATTTTATAGTTTTCAGCATAAAAGTCATATATCATTAGTTTTTTCCTAGATATTTTATTATTTTAGATGCTATAATAAATGGGATTGTTTTCTTAATTTCACTTCAGAGTATTTATTGCTAGTGTATAGGAATATTCTTGATATTTTGTGTTGATCTTATACCCTGCCACTTTTCTGAACTTGTTCATTGATGAAACTGTGGGCAGAAAAAATCAGTTTATGGAGTATCCTCTTTTCCTATAATATTTTCTTCTGAGCTTCTTTTAACTGCAGGTTGTATAACCTGAGAATTCACAGAAAACACTGCCTTTAGAGAACCTCTGAGACACCAAGAACATATGTCACCTCCCTCGGAACTAAGATGAGGGAGACATCAGAAGCAAATCAAATGCTAGTGGTCTTTTAAAAAGGAGGATCCAGTCTAAAATCTACTCTATTATGGAAGAACAGCTTTATAATTAACCAATGGCACTATGCCAAGCCAAACCACTTCCGTCTCCACCACTCATTTCTCATTACCCCCAAATCTCCCTTAACTCTTAGATCAGGGAGATAGATAGTCAACCTTGCATGAAAGCTCTTTCTTTTCTCAAAATCCCAATGCTATAGTACTGGTTTCTGTGGATGCCAGGCAGTGAGGCCTTATGTGTTAACATTACCTCTACAAGTTTTCTTTTGGATCCCTTGAATTCTGTGAATAAAAGTTCATGTAGTCTGTGAATAGAGGTAGTTTTACTTCTTCCTTCCTGATTTGGGTACTTTTTATCTCTATCTCTTATCTAATTGCTCTGCCTGGAACTTTTAGCAAAATATTGAATAGCAGTGGTGAAAGCAGCCATTCTTGTCTTGTTTCTGATCCTAGAGTGAAAACTTTAAGTCTTTCACCATTGACTAAACTGTTAGCTGTAGATTTTACATAAATGGCCTATAACATGTTGAGGATGTTACCGTCTATCTCCAGGTTTCTGAGTGTTTTTATTAAAAGAGGATGCTGGATTTAGTCAAATGCTTTTTCTGCATCTATTAAGATAATCATGTGTTTTTGTTCTCTTTCATTTCACTTGTGCAATATATTAGATTGATTACATCGTTCATATATTGAGCCACCCTTGTATTCCTGGGATAAATCCCACTGGTCACAGTGTATAATCTTTTAAATATGCTTTTGGTTTGTTTTGTTGGTATTTTGTTAAGGATTTTTCCATCTATATTCATACAGAAAATTGGTATGCAATATTAATTTCTTGTGATGTTTTCACCAGCCTTTAGTATCAGGATAGTGCTAGCCTCATAGAATGAATTAGGAAGTTCACTTCTCTTCAATTTTTCAGAAAAGTTTGAGAAGCATTAGTGCTAATTCTCCTTTAACTATTTGATAGAACTATTGGGGAAGCCATTTGGTTCTAAACTTTTCTTTGGTGAAAGTTTTTTTTTTTTTAATTGACTCAATCTCTAATTGTGGGAGTCTGTTGAGGTTTTCTATTTCTTCTTGAGTGAATTTAGGTAATTTTTATGAATTCCTAGGATTTCTTTCTCATTTCTTCTGGATTACCTAATTTTTGGTACACATTTGTTACAGTATTCTCTTGTAATCCTTTTTGTTTCAGTTAGTTCAGTAGTACTATCACAATTCTCATTTCTGATTTTAATTGTGTCTGTTTTTTTCTCCCTGTCATTCTAGCCAGAGGTTTGCAATTTTACTGATTTTTCTCAAAGAATCAAACTTTATTATTTTGTTCTCTCAATTGTTTCCTATTCTATATTTTATATTCTTCTGCTCCAATCTTAATTTTTTTCCTTCTGCTAATTTTGACTTTACTTCACACTTCTTTTTCTTGTTTATATTCAATTTTTCAATCAAGTGGTTTATAAATATATTATTTTGATATAACAAATTATGTTTGCTTTAAAATTTAGGTGAGAAATGATTATGTTAAAGATAGTTATGTGACATAATCATTCCTTTCTCCTGTTTCTCAGTTTTAATTTTAAGTATAGGTCATCATTTACTTAATCAGAACATGATGTTGAATTTTATTAAATGCTTTTTCATTAATATAGATAATCATGTCATTTTTCCCTTTTGATTTGTTAATTTGCTGTATTACATTAATGATTTTCTTGTATTGAAGTATCCTTGCATTCCTGTTATAAACCCCACTTGATTGTGGTATATAATTATTTTAATATATTGTTGGATTTGACTTGCTAGTATTTTGTTGAGAATTTTTGCATCTATGTTCATTAGGAAGATTGACCTATAGTTTTCCTTTCTAATAGCACCTTTACACGGTTTGGGTATATTGAAGTGTTATTAGCTTCATAAAATGAGTTAATTTTTTGGAAGTTTGTTGATAAAATTCCCCTGTGAAGCCATCAAGCCCTAGGCTTTTCTTTGGAGGAAGATTTTTGATGACTGATTAAATCACTTTACCTGTGATTGGTTTGTTGAGATCTTCTGTTTCTTCCTGAGCCAGTGTAGCTTGTTTGTCTGTTTCCAGGAATTTGTCCATTTCATCTAAGTTCTATAGTTTGTTGGCATATAGTTGTTTATAGTGTCCTTTTATGATTTCTTTTATTTTTCAGGGTCTTTGGTGATGAATCCCCTTTCATTTATGATTTTGTCTATTTGCATCCTCTCTCTTTTTTCTTTGTCAGCCTGGCTAGTGGTCCATTGATTTTATTGATTTACTACAAGAACCAACGTTTGGTTTTATTGATTCCTTGTATTGTTATTTTGTTTTCCCATTCATTTAACTCTGCTTTAATCTTTGTTATCGCTCCTATTCTACTTGCTTTGGGGTTAATTTGCTGCTCTTTCTCAAGTTCCTCCAGGTGAGCAGTTAAGTCCTTGATTTTTGCTCTTTCTTGTTTGTTAATAAAGGCATTTAGGGCAATAAATTTCCCTCTCAGCACAGCCTTTACCATATCACATAAGTTCTAATATATTGTATTCTCATTTTCATTCGCTTCCAGATAGCTACTGATTCCGCTAGCAATTTCTTCTTTGACCCATTGTTTGTTTAAGAGTGTGTTATTTAATCTCCATATATTTATGAAAGTTCTCATTCTTTGGTGGTTATTGAGATCCAACTTCATTCCATTGTGATCAGAGAAAATGCTTTGAAAAATTTCAAGGTTTTGAAATTTACAAAGACCTATTTTGTGCCCCAGCATATGATCTATCCTAGAGAATGTTCCATGAGCAATAGAGAAGAATGTATATCCTGGTGTTTTGGGGTTCAATAACCTATATATGTCTGCTAGGTCTAATTCATTTATCAAGTTGTTTAACTTCTCTATTTTCTTGTTGATCCTCTTTCTGGTTGTTCTATCTATAGAGGAGTATGGTATAATGAAGTATTCTACTATTATTGTTGAAACATCTATCACTCCCTTCAGTTTTGCCAACATCGTCTCAGGCACTTTGGACCTCCTTAATTGGGAACATAAACATTTATGATTGCTGTATCTTCTTGATGAATTGTTCCTTTTAATAATATATAGTGTCATTCTTTGTTTCTTATGTTGTCTTTACATTTAAAGTCTATTTTGTGAGATATTAGTATAGTGCTCCTGCTTTCTTTTGGTTGCAACTTACATGGAAAATCTTTTTCCATACTTTCTATTTCAATCTATTTGCACCCTTGTGTCTAAGATGAGTGTCTTGTAAGCAGCATATAACTGAATTATATTTCTTAATCCATTCTGCCAATCTGTATCTTTTCATTAAAAAGTTTAGTCCATTAACATTCAAAGTCATTACTGAAAAGGCATTTCTTGAATCCACCATCTTATCCTTTGGATTTTATTTGTCAGATCTATATATTCTTTTCCCTCTTTCTCTTTTTATCCTTTAAATTTCCCTTACTGGTACTCTCCAATTCTGTGCCCTCCTCCAGACCTTGCTTTCCTGTTTCTTTCTTTTTTTTTTTTTTTCAGCTGGCAGAACTCCCTTTATTATTTCTTGTAGGACTGCTCTTGTTGACAAATTCTTTCAGTTTTTGTCTATAATAAATCTTTCAGTTTTGAAGCACAGTTTGGCTGGGTACAGAATTCTTAGCCAGAAGTCTTTCTCTTTCTGAATCTTAAATATTTCATACCATTGCCTTCTCGCCTCTATGGTGCCAGGTAAGTAGTCAGAACTCAGTCTTATGTGGTTTCCCTTGTATGTTGTAGATTGCTTTTTTCTTGCCTATTTCAGGATTTTCTGCAACTCTTCAACATTTGACTGATTAGTATGTGTCTTGGGGAAGGCCTATTTGGATGTATTCTATTTGAAGTTCATTGGGCTTCTTTGATTTGCATTATTTATGTCCTTTAAAAACATTGGGAAGTTTTCCCCCATATCCTCATATCCTCAACTACTCTTACTAGCCCTTTACTCTTCTTTTTTCCTTCTGGGACACCAATGACGATTATATTTGTGTGCTTTGTTTTGTCCATCATTTTTCTGAAATCCAACTCAAATTTTTCCATCCTTTTTGCCATTTGCTGTTTTAAGTGTTCAAAATCAGTTGTACTGTCCTCTAATTTGCTTATTCTTTCTTCTGCTTCTTCAAATCTGCTGTTGTGTGTCCCTAGTACATTTTTAATTTGGTCCACAGCACCTTTAATCTCTGTGTTGTTTGCTATTTTTCTATTTATTCTTTCAAATTCCTCTTATGCTCTTCTAGTGTCTTCTTGATCTCCTTTGTATGATTAGCCATCCTAGTTTTTTTTATTTTAATAGAGTTATATGAACGTCATTGACTAGTTCTTCCAAAGTCTGTGTCTCCTCTCATATTTCAATTTGGTCATTAGACTGCGCTATATCTGTCTGCATCTTCATATGCTTAGTGATCTTCTGTTATCTTCACAGCATGTAGATATCTTGATAGGTTTACTTTGGAAGCTGATTTCCTTCAGTAGTCTAAAGCTTTGTATTTGTGATAGGGATGTGGAGCAGGATGTAGGGCACAGGGCAGGGCACAGCAGTGTGGTGATGCATTGCAATGAAGGCATATGTGCAGGTTAGGGATGCTACACTTGTGCCTGAGCATAGGGTGCAGGTTGTGGAGTTATGGAGGTGTGGTGCAGGAGCTGTGAGGACGGGGTGCAGCTCAGGCAGGCCCTAGAGTGCAGGAACAGGGTGTGGCATGGAGAACATAGTGGTAGAGTATGGTAAGGAGTGGATGGCGGTGCTATGTGGATGCCAGTGGCTGGTGTGCGGGTAGGATGTGGGTGGGTGTGTAGAACGTGGGCATGTGGGAGCAGGTGTGGGAGCAGGGTGCATGTGCCAGGGAGTGGGGCAAGTATGCATGTTTGTGGGGCAGGGGTTTGGGGTGTAAGGGTCCAGAAATCAGTGCACCAGTGTGTGGGGTTGTGTGAGTGAGCAGGTCCGGGGAGCAGTGCTCTGGTGTGCTCTGGTATAGGGGGTGGGGCCCTTGTGTGCAAGTGTGCAGAGCTCAGGGGCAGCTGAAACTGTGTGGGCTTGGGGTGAGTGTGGTCTGGTGTGCAGATCAGTGCTTTCCCAGAGCTGGGGGCATGACTAGGGTCCCTGTGTGTGTATGGATTTGGGAGGGCCGTTTATGATATACACATGCCCGGAGCTCAAGGGGTGTGGCATGCCATTGAGTGACTGTATGGGCTGGGGTGGGTGTAGCCTGGGTATGAATGTGAGCACCAGCAGTCTTGATGCCCAGTAACTGTGTGAACAGGGCAGGAAGGGGGAGGGGATGTCTAGCGGCTGGGCTCAGGTAGGTGGGTCTTGGGAGGAGTAGAGCAAGACTGTGCTTGTGCAGGAGAGGTGGGTTGGGCTAGGGCAGGTGTGCCCGTGCTTGGGGTAGGGGTGTGGGTGGATATGTGTGGAAGAGATGGCAGGGCAGGGGAGCTTGGAATGCAGGGTGGGTGGGGAGAGGGTGACAAGGTTCAGGTGTGTGGGGTGTGAGGTGAGTCATGGGTCTTAGGGCTGTGCGGGTGAAGGTAGCACATTCAAGGAACTGGCAGCTTGGTTTACTTCCTAGTCCCATCTCCCTAACCATGCACTTCTGAGGGATCCAGGCTTCCATTTGGAAAGGGGGCTGTTAGGCTGTTTGCACCAGTTGGATGTCTTCAGTTCTCTGAATCTCAGTTCTTCAAGTTTTGCAACTAGGGCCTCCCTACGTGGTATAGAAGACCCTCCCAAGTCACTTGCTCCCTGGAATTGCTGTTTTAGTCATTTTCCTGTCCCTTCTCTAGCAGTTCCTTGGAGCAGGGGTGAGCTCAACCTATCCTACTCTATCATCTTCCCGAAACACATCATTTACTTTAATTTGGAGAATAATTGGTACAGCTCATGAATTACATGTATTTTAAAAGAGGAAATTTTAGACTGTTTCTGTGCAAGGGCAGTTGGCCTCGGGATTTTTAATGGCAAGGAATGAATCCTTCTCAAATAGCTTGAACAAAGAGGCAGGAAGGTTAGAGATGAAATTTTAAATCTAGGGTCTCTCATGTTGCCCAAAGCTGGGTTGTATAGCTGAGCACTAGAAAAGCAAGAAACTAAATATGGGGAAGCCATCATAAACTAAAGCATCTTCTCTCTTTCTTTCTTGAAACTTAGATCCATCTTCTCTGAACTTCCTTTAATATACCCACTCACTTAGACATGTTTTTCTCTGTTCTCAACTAAAACAAAATTAATGTTTTATGGGAGTTTGCTATTTTGGCTGCTCTAATAGCCACCTCCTCATATACTGAGCCAAAAAACTGAGTTAGAAATAGACCTTGAAATGTTGGTAACTTGCAGTTTTGTGGTATTTATTGGTGAGTGGGAGAGGGTTTGAGAAGGGAAACCATTTTACATTTGAAAGTTCCTGTAAAGAGAAAGACTGACAATGGAGTGATATCCATAGCACAGAATCATTTAGGGAAATGATGGAAGGTGAGACATCAGGATTTTTTTCAGCTATTGACATCCTCAATGTCCCTTTGGGGAGAAAGTATGGAAATTAGATTATTAGGAAGTCTAAAAAAGTTTTATGCAAAAAAAAGTTTCATTTGTCAGACCCACAGACAGAACCTGTATTAGTGTTCCATTGCTTTTCAGTGCTGTAGGTACTGTAGTTGTAACTTTATATTATACTGTTCTTATCACTTTATGTTTATAATGCTGAATCTGGCCTCAATTTTGCCTAATTTAGCTAATATTTGCTTCTCCCTGCCACTGACAAAGAATGGCAGTGTATTCCTCATCATCCCAAAGTTAATAACTAGGACTATTGCCTTATAGTCCAGACTCCTAAGTGAGAAGTGTTTGACCCATTTTGGTCAGTTGGCTTATCTTAGAATAATTAATTGTTACTGGTTGGGGGTGGAGTACAGAGAAAATAAGTAGACATTTTTAACATAAATATTACAAAAGAGGCTTGTTAATTTGTATAAGTGGGAACCCAGTTCTTAAAGAAGATTGTCTAAGGTGCAACTTTCTACAACTCATGGTTTTCCAAGCTCTGCCACATTGTTTGGCATTCCCCATCACTTACACAGAAGTCTTTGTTTTTTCAACAGCTGCAAATAAATGATGTAAATAGATACCAGTTCAGTGAAGGTATTTATACTTGATGATTGGTCTACTTATTGTTGTTTCTGCTTCTAATTGCTTCTCAGTCCACATTCACATTCTGCATATTGCCTCAGATTAAAACATCATTTTAATTTTCTTTTCGTCACTAGCATTTCAAAATTCTTAATGATTTCTTTGTCCATTGCAGTAAAATCATCTGGGTTTATCATTGATCTTCCAGCCTAATTGGGCAGACTCACTTCCTAGTTCTGCCTGCATTAATCTGCTCCCCAGACACATTCTATTTTATATTTTATCATTTCCAGCTCATTCTTACCCTTTTCAACTAGTTCCACAAACTAAAGTTTTTACTTTTTTGTTTTATTTTGCTTCTGATTTTTGTTTTTAACTAGAAGGGAATGGTAAACCATTCCCTTTCTTTTTTCTTATGAATAAATTTTAGACCAGAGTGGCTAATTCTCTATTCTAAGATACCAGTTAGTTATTTTGAGAGTTAGGATAAAAATGTAAGTCATTCTGATATTCCAGTGACCATACTGCAATGATTTTGCACCCAAATCTCCTCTGGCTCTCCCTTTTATCTTCAGTTCATTTTAGGCAGTTCATTTATTTATTACTTATGGGGAAAAACCATGTAAAATTAAGTCAGAACTACTTCACAGCTTTGCAACTTTGTAATTCTATGTTTAAATGACAAACATCAATAGAAGTAGGTCAAATTTCAAACCCCATCTGCCCTCTTGGCAGGGAAGAGAATTTCATTGAAGAATAAGCATTTTATATCACAGAAAATCTACATCATAAAAGGAAGTAGCGAAGGTGTTTATAAAATAAGTAAAAGAATTCTCCAGACCAGCAAGGAAACAACAGAATGATGCAATTCATAAAAATAAGAAAATGGCAAGAATTAATAAATCAAATGACATTAACCAAAATCTTTTAAAGGCTCCAAAAAATGGCAAAGACCTTGTAGAAAATAGATAGAGTGATGGGAACTTCTAAGGACAGCATAAGCATTCAGTTTATTACAACTCAAATGAAAGTTCCAAACAAACATTAAGATGTAGCCCACATAACTTCATGGACAGGGTGCCAACATTCTGAATATGCAAAAGAAAGAAGCTGTGGTCCATGTTATTAGAGTTATAGGAAAGGCAGAGTCTGGAGTGGATTTGAGAAAGTTTTCTGGAGCAAAATACCTGGGTTGAAGCCCCCCTGCCCAGATGGATTCATGTGCCCCCGCCCATTTACTTAATGGTTGTTCACTTCATCAAAGACTGGTGCTGTTGTGACTGAATTGGTGGAACCCAAATCATATATCTTTTCTTTTTCTCTAAGGGAGCCTCTGGTTGAGTGTTTTCAGATTCCACCTTGGAAGAGAAGGGTTTAAAATATAGAAAATGATCTAAATATAGATGGCCTGTTGAAATTATTTTGTGTAAGAATAAAGACACCCATTAGAGTTTACAACAGGTTTCCAACTTTAACATATATTCATCTTCCCCGAGTACACACCTCTCCCTTCTGCAAAATATACATAGCCTGACATATCTAAGCATCCCACAAAAGCAAGCACCCCACATGCAAATGAAAATGGAATCCCCATATCTCCAAATTGATTGTGTTATCTTAATTCCACGAATGCCAGAATATTTTCCTTTTTAACTTTTATTAAGGTGTTTTTCATAACCAAAGGTCAAAATAAAAACATCTCAATAGATTCTGAAATACATATTTAAACTTGAACACCCATCCAAGAAGTTTAACAATTGCATTATAAAATATAGCTATCCATGAATGTTTCTATTATATAATGTAAAATACATAACTTACACCAAAAGAGACAATCATGATTAATAAAATACAAAATCAGGAATATGAATAAAATGCTTATTGGCTTAACTCTTTTTGAAATGTTTTCCAAAATGCAATTTTAATAGAGAGTAAAATAATTACTTTATATAAGGCAAAGAGAAAGAAATTTATGTATATGTCATACAATTTTATTTTTGTAAAATACCAATCAGCTGCAAAACCTTCAAAAATAAGCAAAATGATCATATATATATATATGTATATATATATATATTTTTTTTAAATGGGCAGTGTGCAAGATCTATGAAATAAATGTCAAAATTTTACCAAGAGTCATGAAAGAACACTTGACCTATTAGACACAAAGACATCAATAGTATCACAAAACCAATTGTTTCATTTTCTCATTTGATTTTTTCATAGAAGGAATTAGTACAGAGTGGTTATTACTATCAGGGGTCAAAACAATTGGTTGAAAATTAAAGAAATCGTTCAAAGTTTCAATGATTTGGAGATACACTGGTGATCCTGTAAGTATATTCTGTGGCTCAAAGTGACTCAAAACTCATCTGAAATGTACACCCTTTCTTTAATTCTTAGCATTGCAAAGCACCAAGTTCCATAGAATTTCATTTTTATGTACAACTAAAGGCTACTTACTGGCTGGCCTCCAAATATATATTTATAATAGAGAATTTGCATGATATCAGAGTTTTCTTTAGGTCAGTATTTACTAGGAAATTCCACTGCCACACAGTGCTTGGCATAGATGCAGGTCTGTGAATAATAGAAATTCTAGAGATTGGGAGTGTGTTAGTTTGCAAGCTGCCAGAAAGCAGTATACCAGAAACAGAATGGCTTTTTTTAAAGGGAATTTATTAACTTGCAAGTTTATAGTTCTAAGGGTGTGTAAATGTCCAAATTAAAGCAAGGCTATAAAAATGTCCAATTGAAGGCATCCAGGGAAAAATACTTTGGTTCAAGAAGGCCTAAGACGTTCAGGGTTTCTTTCTCAGCAGAAAGGCACATGGTGGGATCTGCCAGCTTTCTCTTTCAATGGCTTTTCCAGGACCCTGTTAGTTCTGTTGGCTCTGTTGCTTCTGATGGCTTTAGTAGCTCCAAAACATTATCCAAAATGGTTCCCTCTTAAAGAGCTCAGTAAGCAACTGCACCTTGACTAGGTAGAGATACATCTCCATGGAAATCATCTAATCAAAGTTTACCACAAACAGACCCACAATTGGGTTGGTCATATCTCCATGAAAATAATAAAAAAGATTCCACCCAGCAATACTGAATGAGAATTAAGGGACATGGGTTTCTGGGATGCATAATAGCCTGAAACCAGCAGAGGGGAGAAAGTCATTTTGTTGCCCATGTCTTCCTGAGTTATGTTACAATTTCTAGTACTCTTGTCTTTGCTTTTAAGTTATACATTGCTATTAATGCAGTTCCTAAGTTGTCAGTTTTGCTATGAGTCACTCAGTCAAACCTATAGTGATGAGTATTTGCATCTACTATAATTATGGGCCAACTGTGTCCCATTATGTATATTTTTACACATGAGTTCAATGCAGTTCAAATATGAATAATCTATGTTTCATTAATGCAGGGATACATCCTATCATTTTTCTCTTCTGAAAACTAAAAAAGGGGAGAGAAAGTGTATGACTTTCTAGTCGACCCAATAAGGCCCACAGATAGAAAGAAAAATAAATAAAAAGAGAGACATATTCACAAGTAGAGACCATATTGCCTACAGCCAATGAGGAACTAACATTGAAATAGATGAATAATCAAGTTTTCTTTTCCATTTAACTTTTTGTTTTTAAATTCGGTTTACCTTTAAAAATATAAACAATATACTAACCATTTAGCGTGCGGTGCAAGATATCAAACTGGCGCAGTCCGAAGTCAAATCACAAAACACAACTCAAAAAGGGCTATTTACTCACACAAAACATTCCCATAAGGGATACCTGCAAAGTGTAAGGCAGGGCATTGTTGTGTTACCTTTTGTAAAGGTGGTACAGGGCCCAGGCACCTGCTGACTTCTTTGCTTGGTAAATTCCTCTATCCCCAACATATTTGTGCTTACACACAGATCTTTTCTTCTGCTGTCTCCAATTTCATTTTTTTTCCAATACAGAGTGGACTTGAATAAATCCATGCACTTTTGCAGCATGCAGCAAGCCACTGGAGAATTCTACAAAGCAACGTCGAGGCAGTATTTCCTCTGAGTTATGTTATCACAGAAGCAGGAGGGAAAAGGGGATGGAACACTGCCCAGTCTCATTAGTGCTTAAAGTATAGGAACTTCTAACCTGCCTGCCAATGAAATTGGAGGAAGGGAAAGTACATATTAAAATAATATGTTTCATAAAGGCAGTTATGTAGAAGCACCCATTCCCCAGACCTATTTATCGTCATATGGACATAATTCTTGTTGCAGTTCTAAATGTCCATATATCCTTGTAATATGCAGCGGATGAATTCAAATCAGGTATTACCAGAAAGATGGTGAGTTTTTAAACTCAATATGAACCATAAGATTATTTTCTGCCTGGTGTTTAATAGTAGCATCGCTGGAAATAGGACAAAGGCAGCACTTCATTTTCTACTATCGTTTCAAGGAGAGCAGTCCCCTGCTTTTGACTTTAATTCCATCTCCCAGAGTCGGGTGCTGTCCACACCCCTGTGGAATCTGAAGTACTTTGCCCAGGGCTGGGACTGCTTTCACTAAGATGTTTACATTCTGTGACTCTATCTGAATCTCTAACAAGCTGCTTTCTTTTAGACCTATTTCTTCCATAATGGGATTCATTGCTTTCCTAAGCAGCCCTTGTAATTTTCAGCAAGGTCCTTTAACTCATTTAATGTGAAACATTTGTTCATGCCTAATTTGTCTGAACTGGGCCATGTTTGTGTTTTCTTTGAGTTGCAGAATGTTGATTGTCAGGGTAGAACTGCCTGCCTCAAGTGAGTACGTTTCTCGCTGAATTATAGTAATTATTGTGGGTTTCATTGGGTGGGTGCTCTCTGCAGGGCCTGTCCATTGCGAGGTTAACAAGCAGAAAGCGACCAAACATGAGAAGATAAGTGCCTAATCACGCGCAGGCAATTGTTGATGGTTATTTTATTTTATTTTTTTGCCCTGGTAATTATGATGAGGTTCTATAATGGATGCAACTGTGACCTCAACTGGGAATTGAAATTCAGAATCCCTAAATTAGGGAAAATTTTAATGCATCTGTAGTATTATCCTATGATTTCTGGTATTAAGATTATCCTGTGCATATAACTTCAAAATGTTAGATAAACCCACCTTTATAGAACAAAGGTAAATCTCACCTTATTATTTGCCCATTTGAGAGCCATCTTCCACTTTTTCTTGTTTGGTAGTTTTATTCAAAGCAAGAGAAGAACATTTTATGGCTACAATTCACAATGACAGCTTAATTCTCTTTTGATTTTCTTTGATATCCTAACATGGAACATCAAAACTGTTCTTTTTGCTTATGTACCATCAAAGAGATCATTTATTTTATTTTATTTTATTTGTATTTATAAAAAATTCAAATGCATTCCTTTCTTTCTCTTTCCCTTGTATCTGTCAAGGCTGGAAGACAATTTTTCAATTCTCTTAATATTATGATGTCCTCATAGTCTTAACTGTGGAATTATATTGGAAAACAAACATTTAAATAATTTTCATATAGGTGACATCTGCATAATAACCATGTAGACATTTCAGCTTAACTTAGAAGTTTTCATTTTTAAACTTCACATGTATCATTACATGTAATTTAATGAAGTATGATGTGAAATATATACAATCTGCTTCCAGGGCATATAACTACCATATTTTAATATATATGTGACTGTATATATCACGTGCTTTTTCTTTACATTACTGACTGTATATAGTTACGTTACATGAATATTATTTCTATTCTAGAAACAAAATCTTGAGCTGGGTGGTTTAAGTAAATGCCAACAGTATCTCAACCAAAAGAGCACTGAAGAAAAAAGATTGTGTGAAAGAACAGATTTCATTTCTCATGGGAATTTCGGATAAAACTTACCTCAATAAAATTATCAGTTATAAAGAAATAGAACAGATAAAAATTTCACAAGTGTGTCAAGTTAGTTATCAAATAAATGAATTAGAGTGAATTCAGGGATTAGGAGAAAATCAGTTATAGAAATGAAAATTAACCGATGAGTTGTCAAAAAAAAAGAGCAGCAAAATCAATGGAGATGAGTCTGGGTGTAGGGGAGAGAGAGTAACATTTTTAAAACTTTCAGAAAATAGTCCCTGACATTTGGTTTACTAATGGAATTTTGCTTTCGTGAGTGACAGGTGCCCTCTCTTAAAAACAGATAATTAAGTTGTCTGTTCTGTATTATTGCAAACTGTATTTACAGTCCTTTCACTCTGAATTAAGGTGGGGTTGATAACATTAAGGCTCAGATTTAACCATCTTCCCTATTCATGACAAAATGTCAGGACTGCAGATTATAAAAATAAAATCCTGCTGTCCTGCGGGTCAATAAAATATATATTTTTTCCTTTGGTTGTGCAAAGCAGCTCAACTGTGTGTATAGCTGTTGTGTTTCTTTTTTCCAACTGTGTGTACAGTTTATAATAGAAATCTCCATGTAAATCAGACACAGTCTGTGTCCTAACATAGCTTTGTTTTGTTGGAAATTCTTTCCTTAGAAGAACACCATTTCCCGTGGAAGAATTTCATGAAGGTTAACATAAATCATATAAATGGAACAGAATGAACAAAAATTACTTAGAATTCAGAATGAATGGACTGCCCCCAAACATAAAGATTTGGTGATTTATTTTGAATGGCAAGTTCCTTTTACTTAAATTTAAGCAGTAAACCATTTTGGGCTGTCTTTGCAGATATGTAATCAAAATAAGACAAAATATCCAAAGGAGTTCTACTTATTATTTGCTTATTTGCGTGACAACTGGTACAGGTGCTAACATTTCTAAGTGAATAGTAATGAAATCATTGAATTATCAAGTGGATGCAACAAATTTAACTCTGCTTGAACTGATTGGATTAAATATCTATTGAGGACCTATTATGTTTTAGGACTTTTTAAAATATTGTGTCATTTATTTCTCAAAGTTGTCCAGTTAGATGGGTATTTCACTTAAATCACATATGAGAAAACTAGTACCAGAAAAATTAAATAGCATGTACTACATCCGTAGGATTGTATCTGGACGCTTCAGGATTTGGCCCATATCTGTTTGAACTAATAGCTTGTGTTCTATTCACTATAAAATATTTTCACGATGAGTCTAATTTAGCAATGAATCAATGTGTCTTTAGGCAAAAAATGCAACTGTCACAACAAAGTTAGATTCCAGTTCCACCATTATGGCAATGAATTCATTCAAACATACCCTTCACCTCCCTCCACATGCCCACAAAATTAATACCTATGATGACTCTTTTCTTATAAGAGCAAATATAACTAAAGAGTAGCATAGGCTCATGGGCAATCTTGACTCCATATGTGAATCCTATATATGTCCTCTTGAACACCCAGCATAGAACCTGGCAAAGTCCTGCAGCAAAGTTTGGAAAATTGAATTTTGAAAACCAGGATTGAAAAAAATAAATAATTATGAATTTTTACACAACCATTGCATATGTGTATACCGGTTTCACCAAATATTTTAGCAGCGATGGTCCAACAGCTTATTTGTAAACTTCACTAAAGATATTTTTTGTATTTCAAAGGTAGGAGAAGAAAGGGTAAGCTGGATTAAATTTTGTGACATAACTTTTTGATGAAAGTTGAATTATTTGGCACTATACATCACACATAGGACACTTTATTGCTACACAGGGATTATTTACATGATAGTTTATCCCTGTGAAAAGTGTCTTTTTTATTATAAATAGCTCTATAAACAAATTATTTTGTTGCCTATAGTCAGCTACATTTTGCTGCAAAAAAAGAGGTTTCATCTTTCACTAGATGACACCTTAATGAAGAATAAAATGATGTTTTCTTTTAAGGAAGTGCAGGTAACAAATAGCTTGTTGTTAGATTCCAAGGCCTTAGCAAAATATGAACTGTCAGGAAAAAAACTCCAAATTGACAAAAGATGTTACTCCAATATTTTATGGAACTCTGTAGAACACAGGCAATTAATCCCCTTTGTGGCTTATATTAGCCACAAGCAGTAAAATAATTATAAACCTACTGACTCCATGCATTACATCTTTTATTCTCTAAGTCATTTTGTAACCTTTCATTAAGACTCAAAGTAAGAACCAAAAGTAAAATATAAATCCATCAGTGAATATGTCCTTAAACCTTATCTGCATTTTTAACCTAGAACTAAGATAATCTGTCTCATAAAATTAAATGAAAATAGAATGATCCATTCAATGCAGAACAAACAAACAGAAAAATAAAGTGTTTATTCTTCAAATATACCCAGATGTGTTCGGAAGTTGCTGTCCAAACAGTTTATTCTTCACACAGTGTCTTCCTGATCCTGTACAAATCAAATAATCATGGTACAAAAAATGAAATCTCCCCTGTCAAGTCATTTCTCAGTTCCTTCCTCCATCCCCCAGCTCTCCCCTTCTCCCTGGTTTCCTTCTCTTTCTGCAATCAGCCCTCCAATCTATTCTGAACTCTTGGGATTGCTTGATGTTTCAGCGGATGGTTTTTAAAGAGAAATCCCAAATCTTAGATACATTACAACTTTAAAGGTCAACATAAAAATAATTTAAAGTATGAAGTTTTAAACAGGGGCAAAAAAAATTCCCCAATTCTGCCCAGTCATTTCTCCAATAGTGCAAAAATACCTAATAAATAGCAAAACCTGGGAAAGGTCAAAATGGAAATTATTAATAAATGCTAAATAACAAGAACCAGTGCCAGCAATACATAAAACAATGAAATGCCAATTGAAAACCACCAAGTGAAGCAAAAATCATTATACTTAATTGAAAATTTCTATTACAGGAGGAAATAAAACATATTTTCCAAGCTACAGCTTTTTAAGGCTTGATTACTAGATGGGCTGTCGAGAATACCATTTCTGCTTAGGCTTCTGTGGACCTTGATACCCTAATTCATGTTAAAGGGTCTTTATCTTTTATAGGTTGTTATATAGAGATACCTCGTTAAAATAAATTAATGAATTCAGCAAATAACCGGTAGTTTTGCCAACGTTAGCTAATTAATGAGAAAAACAGAGTAATTTATGAACAGGGCTTAGAAATCTTTGTTTTTTACTGACGAACTGCAGTTCATCAATAACTTTCCACTCAAAAAATCCTAAACAGATGATTCCTGATTTTTAAAAAATAATGATACAATCTTGTCAGAGTTGTTTTAGCCAAATTGTATTCTAAATTCTGATTTTCTAGACTACCTTTATTTCACTATTTTTTTCCTTCATCCTTTCTGAAATGTTTTTAATTGTTGGGGAAATCATAAAATCTCACCAAAATAGTTAAAGCTTATATACCTATAGAATAATTTATCTATATTACAAACAATAAGTTAAGTAATTTTGATATCATTTTAAAATGCCCCTAGCTTCAGAAACATTAGTAACAGACTATGAAAGTGGCTTTATAACTTTTAACCAAAAAAATAAGTAAATTGGATTTGTTTAATTATTTTTCTTTCCACATGACTATTCCAAAATAAGATCTGAAAGAAAGAGGATTTCAAAAAAAATACTAAGTTTTAATGATAGATGTTTTACATAAGAAGGATACAAATGTTTATTGTGATTGCATTTAAACATTTTCCTTAGGAGTTGTCCTTGGGGGAAATCTGCATTCCATAGGGTAATTAAAATTGTGCAAATGCTATAATAAATAGAACAATCTAGAAGCAATTCCTGGCTTTATAGTTATAGCATCTATTTAGTGATAAGAATATCTACTAAGAAAAAATATGGTGCAAAATCATAATTTGGAAAACTGAATAAAAACATGTAAGTGAAGCAAAAATACAATCAGTAGACACAATAGTAGAATGATGGCATTTGATTTTCCTCATGCCTGGCAACTGCAGCTATTGTAAGAATATTTTAAATTACAGAAGTAATATAGTAGTGTTACCACAAGTTTGGAAAGTGTTTTTAAAGGAAAAAGGATCATTGGCTAAAACAATACCTGTTAGGCACACAAAACAGATTATCATTGTTCTTCACTTCAGATGGTATTGATGCTCTGAACACAACTATATTTCAGTTTAAATTTTTGCAGTATTAAAGTTAGAGGATATAAAAGTCATCATTAAATAATAATGTATGCAATAAACCATGGAAAGGCAATGTGGATGAGACAACGTAATTTTTCAAAAATCAAACGCAATTTTGGTAAATATAAATGGAAAGTTTTAGAACAATTAGAAGGTTGCAATACTTTTATGGGAAAATATATGAGGAATGACTGAAAGCTTGTTTAAGATGGGAAATATTTTAAGCAAGCATATACTTTCATAAATTTTATTATGGATCCTATCAAAAGAAGTTCTTAATAAATCAGTTGTGATTGTTGCTATGCTGGGAAAATATGCTGGAAAATAAACAGAAATTTGCCTGCCTAAAACATGTGAAGATAAAGGGATAAAAGTCATTTTAAACCATCTTTAAAATCATATGTAATATTTAAGGTAAATAAAAGCTAGTGAAGCAATTACTGTGTTTATGCTAGTTCATGGTTGATGAGAATAAACCTGCAAGCTCTAGCAGGAGATTGTGGCAGGAGATGACCAGTGATTACAGAATAGAGTTTTTTTAATTGAGAAAGGTTTTCCTTTCTTTTGCCCTCATGTATACACATGAAGCAATGAAGGGAGAAGGGACAGCCACCTTTCCACTTGACTAGCCAGCCAAAACAATCTTAGAAATTAGTGGCATGTTAGCCATATTGCCTTGAGTTCTAAGGTAAGAAGGCATTGAAGAAATGCAGGGCTGGGATGGGGGGAGGCCAGGAAGTGCTGGTCAGGAGAGACACCTAAAGAGATGTCAGCCTTCTCCAATAGTGTCAGGATTGCCAGCAAAAGCACAGCTTCACACAGGTTCCAAGATAAACTAATTTTTATTCACATAGAGAAAAGACAGTGAAAGGTTTGTTTCACTAGTGGGCGCCGGTTCCCTGTAGCTAGGAGGTTTCTGCCACGGCCATGACAGGGAGATGCTCCAGGCACTAATGTGCAGGTCCCCTGTCTTGGGTTCCTGTGCTGGTGCTGCTTCAGTGGAGAAGACCACTGGGATGTGAGCTGGACGTCAGGAAACATGTATGCCAGAATCAGACTGTGTCCAGAGAATATTTACCTAGGTTCCAACAAATTAAGACAAGGAAGGTACTGGCAATCCCCATATCTGCCAGGGGATTGTGCTTTATCCCCCTGTTTCTGAGCACAGGATGTATTTGTGCATCCCAGGCAAAGGTGGCAGGCCACCCCAGGATTGTCTCTCACCACGGGGACCCTTTCCTTTAGCATGTGAACCAAACAAGTTTAATGTGGAAGTTAAGTCAGCTTCCTGAAGGTCAAATCTATTTGTTATATAGGAAATACATGGGGGACCCTAAGCATTTAATGTATTTTATAAAGCTACCTTAAGTGGAAAGGAATATTTGTGATCAGTGTAATGATTGTAATAATAAAGAGGGGAAAGAAGTTCTTGAGACACCAGAAAACTCAGAATGCCTCTATGGTAGTTCCTGGGGTCTTTCCATGCAGAGAATTAATGAATGAACAGAGAGAGAGGGTATTGTAGAAGAAAGAGGTGGTATAGAACACAAATCTAGACATACCTAAAGGGGGAGAAGCATATTTGAGGAAAAAAAAAAAGAGACAGGTTAATGTCAAGGAAGGATAATTTATTAAATTTTAGATTGTTATTAGTTAAAATAAAGTTACTTAATGGAATCTTCATTGTGATCTGTATATTTTGCATTACCATTTCTGATATCAACTGTGATTTTATATAATTTTGTGCTTGTGTACATACCTAAATTGAGGTAATTACTTTTGAGTTTCAATTCAAGGATGTCATTAAAAATGATAATATAATAGAATTGACCCAAATATAGCAAGTATTTGAGAAAAAAAGAAATGAAGACTTTCTCTTAATGGCCATGTAAATCTTGCGATCACTGATTCCCTGTCCCTTTCAGTACTGAATAGCAGTGAAGGCGGCTGTGGCTTCAGGATCTGGTTCTCTGATCTTGGGATAGAAAGTGCAGATGTCCATTCCCCATCCTCTGAACATAGGAGGCAGTTGTTCTTCTGGTGGTTGTCTCTTATTATGATGCAGCTCCAATGAAAATCTCAAAGGTAGTGACTTGTGTGTATCAGCTCTAAATGTCCACTACAGACTCTATCTAGAACTATCCCATTCCAAAACAGAGATGATGGTTCTTGTGTTCTAGTTAAGATGCACATTTTTCATATATGTTTATTGGTTCTTTGTATTTTCATTACTTCTCTATTCATATATTAATTTTGCTTTTGAGTCATATAATTTAAGTTGTAGTTTTGGACATCCATATTGTAATATTCACTAGATGGCAATGGACAGGATATACTAGTGTTGTGCTTACAATAATGAGCTAACAATTAGGCTGCAAATAGCGTTGATACAATCCACTGACTTTATTTAGATACACCAATTTTACATGCAGTCATTTGTGTGTGTGTGTTTAGTCTTACCCAGTTTTACCAAACTTGTTATATATGTATAATCACCACCAGTGCCAAGATATAGAACAGCTGCATCAGAAGGGTCCCAAATGCTTTCCAAGGTTAGCCATGCCAACCCAACCCAATCTCTAACCACTGACAAGCACTATGTTCTCCTAAATATAATTTTGTCAATTATATTTATAATGTATATGCATAAATATAAATAGAATCATAAAATACATGACCTTGTGAGATTAGATTTTTTTGTTCCACATAATTCCCTCGAGATGCATTCAAGGGGCTGCCATACGCATCCATAGGTTGTCCTTTCTATTGCCGAGTAGTATTATGTGGTATAATTGTACCACAGTTTGTTTAACCATTCACCCATTGAAGAAAATTTGATTTTGTTTCTTGTTTTTGGCTATTATAAATTAAGCGGTCATCAACATTTGCATACCAGTTTTTGCATGAAAATAGTTTTTATATCTCTGTGTAATTCTAAGTTTAGTTTTATAGGAAACTGCCCCGCTGTTTTCCAGAGTGGGTCTACAAGCAATGTGTGAGGGGTCTGGTTTTGCCTCATCCCTGCTAATATTTGGTGCCATTTTTATCTTTTATGTAGCCATTTTTTATGGTATATGGTGATATTACATTGTGGATTTAATTTGTTTTTACCTGATGGCTATTTATGTTCAACATCTTTTCGTGTTCTTATTTGCCATCTTTACATCCTCTTTGGTGAAATTTATGCTCACATAATTGCCCACTTTACAATTGGATTGTTTCTATTTTTAATGTTGAGTTCTGAGCGTTCTGCACATTTTTCTGATATTAGTACTTTGTTAGAAAAGTGGTTTGCAAATACATTGCCCCAGTCTGTAGCTTGTCTTTTCATTCTCCTCTCTTTGGGTAAATTTGTGTAGATGTGAGGCTTATGTCAAGACCCTTTTTCTTTTTACTTTTCTTTTCAAGTCTATGTATGTCTGACTGCTCTAGCACAATGTAGGAAAGACTATCTTTTTTTTTTTTTTTTTTTTTTTTTGGCATGGGCAGGCTCCAGGAATCAAACCCAGATCTCCGGCATGGCAGGTGAGAATTCTGCCAATGAGCCACCGTTGCCTGCCTGAAAGACAGTCTTCTGAACTTTCATCAAAAAGTCTTTATTCTGTTCCCTTGTTTATGCCCTTATCCTTCAGACTATATCACTCTTCTGCTTCCTGTAGCTCTATAATATGTCTTAATATCATTCATAGCGATTCCTAACGTTTCACCCTTCTTTGTAAAATGGTTTTATCTATTCTAGTTCCTTTGCCTTTCCATATACATTTTAGAATAAGCTCGTCTGTTAAATTTTAATTTTTTCTGAGATTTTGATAGGAATTACATTAAAGCTATGGATAAATTTGGGGAGAATTATTATCATTTGCCTTCCAATCCATGAACATGATATATTTCTCCTCTCATTTAGGTTTTCTTTCATGTCTTTTGTAAGCAATTTGTAAATTTCAGCAAATAAGTTCTCTACATTTTGTTAGATCTATATCTAATCATTTCATTTTATTTGGAATAATTATATGTTCTTTGTTTGTAATTTGGTTTCCATGTGTTCATTGCTGATGTATAGAGATACAATTGATTATTTTCTGTTTATCTTCTATCTGGAAACTTACTGAATATGTCTACTCTAGCGTTTGTTTGTTTTGTAGCTTCCTTGAGATTTTCCACATAGACAAATCAAATCAACTTCAAATATGGATGGTTTTACTTCTTCCTTTGCAATCTGTATGTCTTCTATTTCTTGTTTTTTTTTTCTTATTGTAGTAGCTAGATCTTCCAGATCTATGAATTAGGGTTGAGAGACATCGTCCTTGTTTTGTTCCAGATTTAGGGGGGGAAATGGAAATGCTTCAGTCTTTCACAAGTAGGTGACATTAGATGTAGATTTTTTATAGAGCTTCTTTACAAAAGGAGGTTTTTTTTCTCTACTCCAAATTTGCTGAGAAGCATATAATGATCGGGTGGTGGATGCTTTCTCTGTCCAGGTTGATATGATCACCTTTTTTTCTTCTTTAGCCTGGTGATATGATGGATTATATTGACTGATTCTCACATATGAAGCCAGCATTGAACAACTGGAATTAAGCCCACTTGGTCATGATGTTTAATTATTTTTATAGGTTGCTGAATTCAATTTGCTAATATTTTATTGAGGTATTTTGTGTCTATATGAGATCTATTAGTCTGTCTTTTTCCTTCCCTTCCCTTCCTTTTCTTTTCCTTTTTCCTTCTCCTACCCCTCCTCTCTTACTTCTACACTTCTACTCCTTTCTCCTTCTCCTTTGTAGTGCCTATACTGTGTGTGTGTGGTTTTGATATATTGATAATATAATAATGGCCTTAAGATATGAGTTGGAAGCGTTACTCCTTAATTTTTCCCTCTTCTATTTTCTGGAAGATGTTTATAAATTGTTAATTCTTTTTAAATGTCTGCTTGAATCCTCCAGTGAATACATTTAAAAGAGAGTTTTTTTATTACAAATTCAAGTACTTAATCGTTTAAATATTTCATCTTCTTTGAGTTTTCAAAATTCGTTGTTTTGGTGGCCTTTTTTTCCTAAGTTGTTGGAATCATGAGCATAAATTGTTTGCAGTATTTCTTTCTTGCCCTTTTTAATGATTGGACTGTCTGTACTGATATCTTCTGCTACATTCCTGATATTGATAATTTGTGTTTTCTTTTTGTTTTTTTGTTTTGTTTTGTTTTCCTGTGCACCAATTTAATAAACTCTTTGGAAGAACCAGTTTTTTGTTGCATTGATTTTTTTTTTTTTAATTTGCATATGGGCAGGAGGCACCAGGGATCGAACTCCAGACCTCCAGCATGGCAGGTCGGAGCTCTGCCTGCTGAGCCACGGCAGCCGCCCATGCATTGATTTTTTTTATTTTACATTTTTTTCATGGATTTCTACTCTTTCCTTTATTATTTCCTTCCTTTTGCTAATTCTGAGCTTATTTTTTCTCTCTTTTTTTCAAATTCCTTGTGGAAAGGTAAAAAATATTTATATTTATGTTATTTGAGGACAATTTTCTTTTCTAAGGTAGGCTTTTAGTGCTATAAATTTACCTCTGTGCTATTTAAGCTTCATACCACACATTCTGACCTATTATATAATTATTTAATTCAGTGGCCTGTATTTTTATTATCTTATGGATTTCCTCTTTGACCCACTGATTATGTAGAAGTGTTTTGTTTAATTCCCAAATGTTCAGATAATTTTATGTTCTCTTTCTCTTATTGATTTCTCATTTGATTCCACTATCATCAGATAAATATTCTATAAGCCTTAAATTCTTTTAAGTTTTCTGAAGTTTATATATGCATATATTCCAGAATTTGGTCAATCTTAGTAAGTGTTCCATTAGCGCTTGGGAAAAAATGTGGGTTTTGTTGTCATTAGGTATAATGTTGCATAAATGTGAATTAGATCCTTTTCTTTCACTTTGTTGAGTTCCCTGGTTTTCTTGTCTATTGGTCCTAACACATTGGTGAGTTGTGGGTGGATGTTGAAGTCAGCAAGGATAATTGTGGGTTTCTCTATTCCTTCTTCTGCTCTATCAGAATCTTCTTATGTTGTTGTATTTGAAGTGCATTTATTTTAGACAATTATTGGTCCACTCAAGGGGGAGCTCTTCAATTTTAAATTCATCTGCCAATCTTTGCCTTGTAACCAGTGTATTTATATAATTTTTATTTAAGATAATTGTTGATACCCTACTAGGTATCAACAGGGCTAAACCTGACATTTTATTGTTTTTGTTTTCTGTTTGCAACGTCTGCTTCCCATTTGTTTATCTTGCTTTCCTGTTGGTTATTAGAACATTATTTGGGGAATCTATCTTGATTTATTCATAGGGTTTCTGAGTTTATTGCTCTTTCTAGTTTTCTTAGCAGTTGCTCTGGCTGTTACACACACACCTGTGCACACACACACACAAATATACATACAGATATACACATATACATCACATATAAACATTTGCACATATGTACATATAAATATACATAACGTGACAATATGCTGAGATTGATGTTTTATCACCTTGAGTGAAGTATGGAAAATTTTACTTCCATTTCCCGATCAGTTCTGCCTTTGGTGGTGGAGTCTCAGGCTGCCCTTCCAGTGCCTCTATATGGAGAAGGGATTTTCTGGCCCCAAGGATGAAGAGTGCCTCCCTAAGTGGACCAGTAACTGTGCTGGGATCCCCCTTGCAGTCCACAGAGCCTCTCAGTGTCTAGGTGGGTGAAGATTCTCTGCTGGTGGGGTGCATTCCTTCTAAATTCCTCCTCCTGAGGCCATCTGTCCACCTTGATTTGTTGGTGGGACTCCTGTGTGATCTTGGGGAAGAATGAGCCCATCTAGGATGACTTCTGCCACTCGGCTGGGATTGGGAGACGCCGAGCCCAAGTCACCTTCTGTTACTGGATGGGCACTGGGGAGAAGGGTGTACACAATGCCTGGCTGTCTTGTGCTCCTGCACCTGGGGACCCCAACTAGTCTGGCTTCTTTTCTCCATCTTTCTGAATCCCCTCTTCTGAATTGCCTCTTGCATGATTCGCAGGCCAAGCAAAGTAGAGTAGAACAAATAGAAATAGAATAGGTAAGAAAGACATTTCTAAGATCTCAGAGGAAGCAACAACTGATTCTTATATTTGACGACAAAGAAATAGATATAAAACCACCATGAATATTCTGTCACAACAAACATATTTAGAGACTGAACTATATTAGGGTCAAGACCCACAGGAAATTATTAGTTTTGTATGGATAATTTCATCAAATATACGATTTATTCAATTTGAGAATCAGATGATTTATGGCTAGTGGGCATGCCTACATATATTTGAAAATGGGAGAAATCATCTTCAGAATGCAAATGTCGTTTCCTCCATTTCTAGTCAACTAATTTCAAGTGCAACTTCTCTTATCGAATGAGAGTAAATATTTTCGACTTGCTTTTGTTTCCATTACTCAATCCCCAATACCTGAAACAATGCCCGGCAAAAAGTAGATGTTAAATTGATATTTGGCTTGTGAATGAATGTATAAACTATCCAAACATCATTTAAAATATTAGTTATATTAAAGCTCACACTTGTGGATGACACTTTCAGTGTTCATGAACTGGAATAATAAAATACTTCCAAACAGCAATCAAATGTGCCACCTGCATTTTGGCTAATAGAGGAAGATAAAAACAATTTTTATCATTTACAGTTACTACATTCTACACCTAGAATCTTTGCATTTATGTATATTTGTACGTACAATATTTTCATATTTTATTCTTTTCTTCGATTCCCCTACTACCAACCTAGTCCAAAAGTGCCATTGACTCAAGACCAGACTACAGGTGTTACTCTTTCCCTATCTACTTTCTGAACATCAACTAAACTTATATTTTTAGAACGTAAATCAGATTTTCTGAAAATATATATTAACAATTTACATCTCTTTTTTAAACAGTCTACTAAGGTTTCTCATATATCTGATTTAGTCTTATTGATTTCTTCCTTGTTTCAGGTATTTTTCACCTTAATATATGTTTCATTTTAAATTTGACATGCTTATTTGGTTTAGATAAATAACATACAATCACCATAATTTTTTAATGCAGTTACAGGCTTCAGTTCTTCAGCTAAAAAAAGCTAAGATAGAAAGAGACCATGACAGATGAAAATGAGAAGTGTGGAATATCGTCTGTTTGTTTTAGGTACTAAATAACTTCTAAAAATGAAAGCATAATCCTGTGGAAAAAAAAGAATTATGGTATTTTTCTCTATAGAAATACATATTGCTATAATGTATGTGCATATGTATTTTTATACTTATAATATTTGCATGCTCAGTGTTTTAACCTTTAAAGTTGTGTTCAATCACATTCCTCAGTCCTCAGTCTTCTCATTTACCTCTATTATTTGTGACCATTTACATTGTTTTTTGGAATGGAGGATATTATAATTAACTAGAATATCCCCATTTAGCAAATCTAGAAAATTGCATCTTTTTTTAAATTTTTGTACCTGATGACATTTCTTTTATTAGGCTATGTTTCCAATCATTCAAATATAGTCACTTGATTTAAAAATATATATATTAATAAAATAAGCCAAAATTAATCTTGAGAATAGAGAACAATGTCATGCATTTTCTAGATTTTCTTCTAAGGTATTATGGTTTGAATCATGACCCTTACAAGCCATGTTAAAATCCTAACCCTGAGTCTTGTTGATATGAACTCATTAGTAAATAGGATTTTCAAAGATGCTGTTAAGATGACTTCAAACTTCAGAACCAAGGTGGGCCTTCATCCAATTTGACCAAAGTCTTTATAATCAGAGGAAATTTGGCCACCGGAGTAGAAGTCAGTCGGAGACAAAGGGAGACAGAGGTCATGTGAAGGAGGTAAATTGAGATATTGGTTGTCATCAAGTCATCACCAGAAATCTACAAACTTCAGAGGAAGTACAGCCCTGCTGACAACCTGGATTTTGGACTTCTAGCCTCAAAAAGTGTAAGACAATAAATTACTGTAGTTTAAGTTAGCCAGTCAATGGTATTTGTTATAGCAGCCCTGGCAAACTGAGACACAGAGGTTACACTGGCATGACTATATAGATTAGTGAGAACAGTCATGTGTAATCCCTAGGCTTCAGCTACAACATCTGCTGAACGAAGTAGGGAATGCATCTCTACCTGGTAAATGGGACTTCATCAATAGGCAATGGAAGATATTGGCACCCATGAATAAAATGTTTTTTGAAAGTTTTAACATTTAGCAAAAATATTTATGATTTTATGTTTTTTACACACTTTTTATTTTTAGAAGATAGTCACAAAAACCAGTTGTGAAAATTATCATCATGCAGCATAACACTGCTGGGCTTGGGCTGATTATATCACCAATTGGCCAGAAACTCTCTGTCACTTTCTTGAAAGAGGGCTAACATTCATGCTGATATATTTTGCTATATTGTTCCTTCAATTTACAAGCTTTAACCCTGGCTCTGTCACTTCTAAAAATGCATGATATATATATATATACGTAATCCATTGACATAATTACTTAACCTATAAAGACTAAGTAAGATTGGCAGCTGACCATGCCCATAGAATGTTTGTGCTGACCATGATTTGAAAATCCCTAATTACTGTCTTTCCTATCAATATTTGCAATTACACTTAAATAAAATTAATAATTTCACACTTTTATTTATATAGTCCCAGAATCTGATCTATTTGGTTCTAAATATTTAATATATGGTACTAGACAGTTGTAAAATGACCCTGCTGTTTGTCAAATGAAATATCATTGACCTTGCCTTTCGTCTCTTAAATGCTGTTCCTTTTTGTTCTAAAGCAAAACTCTGATAGAATTTCTAGTTGTTTCTGAGTAAATGAAAACTCAGTTTGTACTTTTGTCCTATCTGCAATAAATTTCTCAGTGCTATGCTGTCTGAAAAGAGTTATCTGATTTAGTGTTTTTTCTGAAACTCCTCTCTCCAGAATCTGACACACACAAAATACCAGAGTGCTATTTCTGTCTTGGCTCATATTCTCCTGTCTCTTTCATTACTGAATCCTGATCAAGCATACAGTTTTATTTTAAGGTCATATTTTCTTCTTTATATTAAATATCTAAAGCTTTCCCATGAATATTTGTTGGATTTACAGTCTTTCTAAAGCACAGCCTGTAACTTTAGATTGGAAACTTTGATATGGTAAGGATCACTTTGTCCACAAATTTCAAAATGATATATTAGTGTGTTTTGGGATATGCTACAATGAGTCATGGGGTGTTTAAATTCTTTAGGACTACTCAAGTCTGATAATATAGACAAATTTTAATAAATAATCCTTTATTCCTCCAATAGTTTGCCTACTATGTATGTTTTTGCATATTAAGCAAAGCTATCAGATTATAATTATGTGCTTCTTGATGTAATTATTGGACCAGTGAGCATCGACTAACTTTTCAAGATGTCTTAAAACATGTTCATGTGTTATTCTTTGCCGTGATTTATTTTTGCCCACATTTCCTAACTGCACACAGTATGAAGCACTTTTCTGGTAAATGTAAGTCTTTCTTTGGAACTTATGTTGTAACTACAGAGACATCAAATACACAATTTAAACTAGTACTGCCTCAAATAAATATGACCTGGTTAAAGCTACTATCAGAAATAGGTACAGGGTTTAAAGTAGGGCTATGCTTCTTTTTTGTTAATAGAGGGAAAATATTGAAAATGGGAATATGCTGAGATGTGATGTGGAGGCTAAACTAGGTGGAAAAGAAGGCAGTATACTCTCTTCTAGAGCACAAAATCAAAATTAAGATTCCAGCAGAGTTTTCAAAGGCAAAAGCCCCTAACACAACATTTCTTTTACTGAAAACTAAAATAAACACACAATCACCTAAAATAAACTATCAGAAATGTTTATTCCTTTAGAGATGGTAACACTAGAGAGTAAGAAGTCAGAAGGACAGAAAAGAAGGAAAATGCTTCAATATTTTGAAGGTATTTAGTCATTACAACAATTAGTATACAAGGAAAGCAGTGAGACTTCAGATTCAGTGTCCCCTCCATAGTTTAACTCTGAAACAGGAGTCTACTGTTGGCTCTAGCTCACAAGCCCCTTCAAATGCAAGAAGCAAAGAACCTATTACACCAGGTGATAATGGCTTTAATTAGAAAGTAAGTGTCATGGTCAGGTTCATGTGTCAACTTGGCCAGGTGATGGTATCTGTTTGTCTGGTTGGGCAAGTGCTGGTCAGTCTGTTGCAGTGAGGACATTTCATAGAATTAAACCATGATGACATCGTCGGCTACATCCACAGCTGATTCCATTTGTAATCAGCCAAGGAGCGTGTCTTCTTTAATGAGTGATGCTTAATCTGATCACTGGAATCCTTTTAAGGAGGATTCAAAGGGACAGGCTCTCTTCCTGCTTCGGCTGGCAAGCCTCTCCTGTGGAGTTCATCCAGACCATTCTGGAATCATTCCAATGATTCCATCGGAATCGTCAGCTTCCCAGCCTGTCCTGCGGATTTGGACACTTATGTGAGACACTTTTATAAATTTTATATTTACAAATATTTCCTGTTGATTCTGTTTCTCTAGAGAACCCTAACTAATACAGTAAGTCAAATAAAAATGGGACAAGGAAGTGTTCCTATGTTCTGAAGCATCGAACCCAGAAGGCTAAAATGCGATGCCAGTTATATGTCCATACTTACATAATTTCATTTAATTCTTAGACTAATACCTTCCAGTAGACAATAGTAGACTTATATACATATATATATATGAAGAAATTGAAGGAACCAAGACTCAAATCTGTTTGATTGAAAAACTATTTATAGCCCACTCAACTACATTTCTAGTAAACAAGCAAAATATCCAATATATCAAAAGTCCCCCCTCCCCCCACTTTTCTTTTAGATATGTTGGCATTTGGGAGCCATGACTAAGTACTATTTTCCAAATGCAGTTGCCTTGGTTTCCTTCTCTAAATTTATCTGGTATTTTACCTCTGAAATCAGGATGTCAATTTTTTCATTTAACTTTTGTCAGGAACTGATATTACCCCCTCCCCTTTTTTTCTTTATATTTTGAAGCTTAAATTATAGAAAGCTTAGAACTGACCAAATAATATTTTCTGACTGAGCAAAGTTCTTTTGTACAGAGAATGATGACATCAATTCTCCCATCAATTGTGGAGTGACTAGAGGAAAGTTAACCAGAGATTATTCGGTTATGTACAAGGAGACTCACAAAGGCTATTCAGCACTGAAGTGGGAGAAATCCTTGACTGCAGAACTCTAAAAATGAAAGAGATTTTTCAGCCTTTTATGAACATTTTTAAAGGTATAGTCTTTTTTGAAAAATGACTCAAAATATGAACCTCTTAAAGGTTGTCTGGCTTCTGAGGTTATTTTTTGTAAATCATTTTACTATATCATCTGTAAGAGAAAAAGGTACTAACATACATTGAGTGCCATCTTTTATTCTTTTGCAGAAGTTTTCATTATTATCTTATAGCTTTTACCAAGTCTATGTGGTAGGTATTATTTTCCCCATTTTTATCAAATGAGGAAATCAAAGACTGGGGACTGGAATTGTCCAGATTGGTGGTATTTGAACCCAGATATACTTCTCAATTCCACTTTCTTTTCATTTTGCCATGTTCTTTGTAACTAAGTTACTTATTGTCTTTTGATGGGTGGGATTATTAGAAGTATGAACTGAAGGATTATTCCCTTGTGTCCACAAGTGTCCACCAGTGCATTTACCAGACAACATTAATTTAGATATAATCCATAATAGAATTAATGTCCAGATTTTTTGTTATTAATTTATAGGTTAATCCTTCCAATTTCCCTTTTTGCATATATCTAATTGTTTTAACCTCAAGAATTCTCTCTGCTATATTAAAACAGTACTAAAATATGATATAACACAAACTTAATGACAGAAAATAAAGTAAGAATTGATATATATATAAATTATATTACTCTTTTCTTTTAACTTTTGGGATGAAAAGGATAGCAGGGGCTCAGATGAAATGGTGTCTGACTCCAGAGCCTTAGGATTTATATGACTTCCAGGAGCAAAAGCCTGGCTTACCTACCTATAAGCAATGTAGCCTTGTCATAGAAGTAAGGGAAACAAAAAGGCAGGAAAATGTTCTTAAATGTCACAGCTCTGTGATATTCTACATTAGCAAACTTTAAAAATGATGGCTCTATTCAAGTCAATGATTAATTCAGTTTATTTCAAAATTAAAAACATCTCTTTTATATTGGAAGCAAAGTAGTATAATCATGTATGAACCCTTAAAAATTTGTAAAAAATTTGCACAAATATTGGTTATTAAAATTTTCTTCAATGCCAAAATATAAATTAGTCACAATAAAAATTTTTACTCTGGAAAATTTGCTGCATTTGTTTCAGATGTATTAGCTCATGAGATTTAACGAACTGCTTTGCAAAATATTTTATGAAATACCTCAGGAATTTCAAATGTAGAAAATGAAAATTTACACAGTTCCCTGCCTGAATCTGTTTTAAAGATGAATATGTAATTCTTCACGGCATTTAATTCTGTTTTAGCTTCCTCTGTTTTTTTTTTAAATTGGTCTGTACTCTTTATAAGCATGCATTTATAAGCTGTATCTATAACTTCATGGCTTAGAATCAATCAAATATTGAAATGCTTAAAAAAGGAACTCTAATCTTATGAAGTAACATTTGAGTTGTAGCTTGTACATTTTGCAATTGCCTCAATATTCCATAAATACACATGTGCATCAATTGCATGTTTAAATGGCATTTCAATGCTTTGACGATATTTGGAATTTACCTTTAAATTGACAATATTTTTAAATGTCAAGATACATTCTGATGTTCATAGAATTGAAAACAAATGCCAACGATGCAGTTGGGTTATAATCATAGAACATGCCTCCAAAGTAAATCTATATTAGCACAACTCAATGTGGTAATTAAGATAGAAAAAAGCAGTACTAAGCCGCGTGTCCTATCAGCTTCCTTGGGGAGAAAAAATCACTGACGTGACTTGAAATGTGGCCAAGGGGTTTAGTTGGTCTCCAATTAGCTGCAAAGTTCTGCTATTAAAATGCATAACAAATACCAGCCTGCATGTCCCTGAACCATTCATTATTTGAGTCCTAATTTCATATGGCTCCTTTATTGGAGCATATATCCCAAAAGCTAGCTCTGACTTTTAATTATATTATACAGCTAGTGCTGTCAGGTGATGCTGGAAGGACAATAGACTCTAGGGCATACATTGGTGAACCTCAAGGGCCCAGCTCTTAACCAAAAGCAAACAGCAGAACAAAAGCAAACAGTGCAGGAACAATCTACCGTGCAACAAAGCCGGGCTGTTGCCCCTCTTTAACCTTGCCTTTTACACTTGTCATGAAATCCATACAGTAGGTTTGAGTGGCAAGGCAGAGATGTGAGCACAGGGGTTGTTTCAAGAGGGGGAAAGTGGAATCTGCCGTTCTCAGGTTTAGAAAGCATATGCCCTCTTCCTGTATCCCTTTTTGCTACATCGCAGCTTCCCTTCATAAACATTTGCACTTTAAATACCACATTGATAATGAATATTCTAGGATGAATAATGTTTTTAAAAGTAGGTTGGGTAACTATTTAGTGAATACTTTTGAGACTATAACTAGTTTATTCTTTGGAAAAAAATTTTCTATATAAACATTCATTAGTAAGTCAGTTCTTTGAAAATCTTAACAAATTTTCCTTAATAGAAATAACAAATTGTTGTTCAATTTGCAGGATAGGTTGGAAATAGTCTGTTTAACCAATGGCATAACTTCAAGTAGGAACATAATTCAATTTTACTCATTTTTAATAAATTTACTATAGAAAAATTGTCTCCTGACTTCTACCTCATGTCCTAATAATATCCTGTGCTTCAGATTAAGACGATCTTAGAGAAGAGCTGATGCTCTGATAATAATTGCTCCCGCTGTCACTGTCAGTGGGATGCACTAGAGTGGGTGGGGTAGATGTCCTATGTTGAAGTGACTTTCAAAATCAATATGCTTTCATGAGTAAAGGGACCTTTCAAAATTTTATTAAGAAAAAAAGATTTCTAATAATAGCCAATAATCCCTCAATTGCTCTGAACTAAGGAAAAATGTATGCATGTATTTATGGGAGTGTGCTGGTGTGTATATGAGAGTATGTGTATGAGTGCATATGACTGTGTAAGCATGATTGTGTGTGTGTATGAATGCATGTTATGTGTGTGTGAGAGAGAGTGGGTACCTGGTGCGTGTGTGAGAGTAAGGGTATGCATGAGTGTGTGTGGCATGTGTATGAGTGAATATGTGTGTGTAATTTGTGGAAGAGAAACAGTGTCCATATGATGAGGTCAAGAGGTCAAGAAGTCAGGGTCATGGGTACAAGTGGAATAGTTAAATTTGGGCAATCCACAGAAACTCAACAATATATGGAGTAATGGATGGAAAAGTCTAGTAAAGGACTATGTTGAACTTGATTGTTCATACAATATTCATCCAAGACATACAATTTCTATAATGACATTTTTGTATTAAAGGTAAATTAAAGCCGTTTAAATATCCATATGAAAAGAGAGCAATGAATGGGATTGCATTGGGAGAAGAAACTTGCAATAACCAATAATGGGCTGGTAACCAGAATATATAAATCACTTACTCAAATCAGAACAATCAGACATTCCACCAGAAAAATATGCATAAATTTGAATAGCTGCTTCTCAAAGGAGAATACCCAAAAACACAGATAAACATGGCAAAGTTCTCAGCCCTATTACTTATCAGGTGGAAGCCATAGAAAATCACCAGACTGGCTGAAATGAGGACAGACAGTACCCAGAGTTGATGAGGATGGGAAGCCCCATGGATTTCCATCTCTACTGGGTGAGTGCAAACCTAGTGTACTGCCCTTAGACCCAGGCAACAATGGCACCCACATACATGCACCATACTTTAAAATATTCCACTTTGGCCCTTCTCTAACTTTACAACTCCCCAGATACAGTGTCTGTGGGCCAAAGGGATGTGCTACCTAGAGCCTGCCATATACCCTCTTGTAGATCGTGCTTCAGCTGCCTGAAGCTCCAGATTCCCTGCTCAAATAGTCCAGGGCCTGCTTTCACAATCTGCTTGGGAGTCTCCCCGGGTTTTGCCTCTGAAAGGGAGCTGATGCCACTTGCGTGTAGCACTAGACCCAGGAGATGGTCAAGATGCAGAAAGTTGTGGGAAGAACTATGAACTGGGTTTCCCCACTTTGTAAATTTACCATTTTATTTCACACTCATAAAATCCTATCAGTTGTATATTTAATATTTCTGATATCTTTCTATCATCTGTAACTATACCCAGGACTATGATAGCCACCAAAAATGTTCTTTCTACTTCTATTCTTAGTTTCCTCACTTTCTCTGTCTATAACAATCCAATGGTTCAACATTGTTCACGACATGAAGAAAAAAGAAATCCATAACATGACAAGCGGCTGAATTCCTTCTGCCTGAAAAATCTCCAGCCTCTTCCCCTACTACTCTAAACATTACCCTGCTCCCCAGTTATCTTGGCCTTCTTGAAATTCCTCCTCCATGCTCTATCCAGTCTCAAGACATTGGTCTGTCCAATGCTTTGAACCATTCCCCTTCACCATACACATTTCCCTGATTAATTTTCACAAAGCCTTCATAGCTCAATTGAGATAGATATATTTTCTCCAAAGAACCTTACCTGGCCACTAATTTGTCAGATCCTCCCCCAATAACCTCTCACTTTGCTCTTTCTTAGCATTTAATACAGTACTAATAAAATAATTTATTTATTGCTTCACATCTGTCTCCCCAAGCTAAATTGTATGTTACATAGGAATTTTTAGCAGAAAAACTTTCATATAGTAAGTGTTAAATAAATAATCATTTAACAAATGAATATAAACATTCATACTTGCAGGTTTGTAATACCTATATATTCTCTAAGGAAGAAGAAAATGTATAGATAGCAATAATCACCATTTTTATTTGTATTATATGACAGATATTTAAATGATAATAAATATTTTAAACAATACTTACAGTCATGAATAATATGTCCATGAGCTGTTTAAAAATAGTGTAATTCTATACAATATACTAAATTTTAAAAAACAACCTGAGCTTCTAATTCTAGGAAGGATTAGCATTTAAACAAAATAAATGGAGAGATAAATTCATAAACCTAATAGTAACAAGGATTATCATTTACATAAAATATACATAGGCATAAATTCACAAACCATAAGTTTTAATAATCAAATAGTAATTGTAACATTTAAATACACATTGTAGCAAAATATGCATCATTTGCGCATGTATTTATGATGCACATTAATAGCTGGCATTTATTGAAAATTTACTGAATACAATATGCTTTAACTATATTATCTCTAATTATATCCACCATAAAGTGGATGTTATTATCCCTGCTTCACTGTTGAGTTAACTGATGGTTAGAGTTGTTACAAAACTTGCCAATCTGTGTTCCTGGACTCCTGAGAGCTGGATTTTAAAAGTTTATCTGATTGACTTCAAAGCCTGGCCCATTCACATTGCTTAAAAAGATTCACTTCATTTTCACTTTTCCAGCATTAAGTTTTTCAGTATCTAGTTTGAGTATTTTGATCAGAACTTTACTTTTCCAAAGAAAACACATTTGATTAAATCTGTTAAATAGGTTAGCATTTACCATACGTTGTGAATAATGAACTTAAAAGCAAGACAAACACAAAAGCAGCAGCAAATCAATAAACCAACAAAAGTATACAAACTAGCTTACCAAAAATCATTTGAGAGTGATTTTGAGCTAATCCTTTCTAAAGTGTGAGCCTTAAGAACCTCTAAGACTGCATTTTTTACACTCTTCATCTATAACATTTATTACACCTCTAACACTCTGCATTTATTACGGTAGTGTAAAGACCAAATCAAAGTTATAAATCCAAGACGATATTAACGCAATGTTAATGGACAAGAAAACAAGCAAATGGCACTACAAAATCACTGCAACCTGCTAATTATTAGCACTTGTTTGCACATGCAAGTAAGTATTCTTTCTCTGATAAGTAATCTAACAATTAGTGAGTGTAATGCCCAAGGTAGAAAGCAGCCATTGAAAACTAGAGCTCATTTTATGCTAGAATATCAGTGTAAAATGGATTTCTGTCCTGGTCTTTTCCTCTATGGAGAAAAGATGCATGTGGGTGTCATTAAGTGCCAGATTATTTCTTACGTTTTCTTGGGAACCAGACCATACTGCAAAGGCAATTAAATGCATAATTTTAATTACTGAAGAAATTATCACTTCTAAAATTCATGGATAGAATGAGAATTGTCATATATAAGCACATATAATTTTGAAATTACATGTAGTGATTGTGTATATTATATAAATGGGTGCAAATACTCATACATAACTAAGTTAGTTGGAGTTAATGTAATATGTCAATGATTTTGCATAGATTAGTCTAAACTAAATCCCAAAATCAAAGTCCCTTCCACATTGCAAATAAGATTCCAACCTAACCCTGTTATTTATTTATTTATTTTTTTTTTACATGAAGCTCAGCCTAAAATATAGCTCAAATTGGAAAGTAAGCCTTTAACAGTGTCCTTAGCTTCATCAAAGTAAATGTGAGAAAAGAAATAAGGTATACATAAAATGAGAAAATGCAAATGATTACTTTTATACCTTGTATAAAACAAAAAGAGGAAAACATAAATAAAGTAATGTTTTTCATAGATGACTTCCTTCTAGAAAGGAATACATCTTAAGTTAATGTCACAGATTTGCCCCAATCTGTTTATAGTGGTGATTCTGAAAAGCATCACCATGAAAGATGTTTCGCAGTTGTATTTCATTCTCCTTTTCTCCATGACGGAGGTTATAGTGTTGGAAATCAAGAATGCTGGCCACTTTAGGATCTATGTCCTCCCAAATTTTCTGATTTTTTTCCAGAATTATGGTAACAAATCTGTGTATAATCATCTGATAATAGAAATATAAACTTCTTTAAGACATATAGACTTTTTTGAAGAGTTTTTACTATGCACTGAAATTTCAAAATGCAACTTTCAAAGAGCCATGAGAAGACTAAACATTACCCTGTTTGAATTATCATCAAGAATAGTTTATTATTTACATCAGTGAGTTCAGCAGACTTTGATAAAGGTTGAACAAATGTTTGAACAAATGTTGAGCAGCCCATTAGAATCATTTGGAAAGCTTTTAAAAAAAATCCTCAATTCCCATGCCACACTATAGATTAGTTAATGCAGAATCTCTGGAGGTGTGTTGCCAAGTTGGATTACTGTCTTCATCCACAATCACTTTGATTTCAAACAGTTAGATATTAAAGCCATGTTATGTTATTCTAAGTTTCATTCCTTCTTTTTCTCATTATTCAAAAATGAAGACATCCTGCACTGTTTTGAAATTATATGTAAATTTTTTCATTACAGTGTTTGTCCTAAAATGGCAGTGTGAACGCTGATATCTCCCAGAAACACTGATCTTTGAGTTCTCATCAGCCCAGCATGTGAATGGTCAAACACAGCTTAGTATCCAATGTTAAGTTTAACATCTGTAGCCAAGACTTTTCAGCATAACCTTGTGAGCTCCTCTGCAACTTCATTTATTTCCTAACTACACTTTCAGAGTATCAGAAACCATTCTTAATTTCCTTGTATGCAGAGGAATGTTCATCAAGAACTCCATTTTTGTAAGTGCCTCAGTCCCCCATTTTAAAGCTAGCAAGTATTATTGTTTTGGAAATGTAAAATCACATAATATTGCAAGAACTCATATCCTGAAAAAAAAAAAAACAAGGGTATTATATTTTTCATAGAGGATAATTAAGAATGTGATGAAAAGGAAACATGGAAAATCATGTTTAGGGAATCCAGTCTTAGGGAAAGTAACATTGTTTTTCCTTTCATTAAATGTCATTTAACCTGATGATAAACAACTTCTCAAACTCAAACGTTTAGAAAACTATACTTTGGGGGAATAACTAAGAGTAGTGATGTCTTCTTTTTGTTAATTAATGCAAATATAATTTGAGAAATAAGATAAGGAGATAGTGAGAGGAAAAGAGGGTAAGAAGAAGGGGGGGGGGGGAAGAGAGGAAGAAAGCAAGGAGGATTTTAAGTGTTGTATAATGCAATGTTTTAAAACAAGCAGATGCCATCCTGAATGGAGAAGATTCTCCGTAAATCTATGTCATTGAAATGCTTTCCATGTCCATGAGCAAAAGGTTTAAGTGTTTAACGTTCTTATGTAGATGGTAATACATGAGGAAAATATGCATTTATCTTTTGGGAGGAATGTTAAATAAAATCTTGAATGACAAACTATGATACTACATGTGAAATAAATGCACATCAGCAATCTTTTCTTTAAAAATACATATTCTTTTAACACTGTCATCATAAATGCATCCTTTTATAGACAGATGATTGGCACAAGTTTACAGTATTGCTCCCTGACTTAAAGTTACTGTGATTAAAGTCTTCTAGAAACAACGGTAAGCAAAAAAAATCTGCTGAATGTGGACAGATGTTTTTAGCCATCTGGGAATGTGGAGTTCATGGTGGGAGCTCTATTTCCCAAGCTCTGCTACTCTCACTGCTTTTTTCACTTAGTGTACCAAGGTCCAAAAACGTACTGTTAACTGTTTCCTCCCTGCAGATGGTAATTGACCTTGATCACCATGAAACTAACAGATAAAACAGGGACAGAAGAATCCACATGACTTAAGACAAAAAATATGCATTCCCTGAAGACTAGTGGACAGGATAGGTATTTTAATCCAATGCTCTAGATATTTTCCTCAGCTCTTTTGCACCAACCAGAAGCTTAGGTGCAAAACTGTCATTTATCTCCAAAGGATCACTTTTGCTCTCTTATTACCATTACATGAAAGAAAATCATAGTTGTTTTCATTGCATCTCAAGATTCACAACACCTCATACCTAGAGATATTAACACATGAATTTGTTTTCATGCATTTAAATGACAAACTAAAATGGAATTCTCTCTGTTGAAGTCACCTAATATGAAAACCTGTACTTCCCTAAATAATATACGCATAAGCTAACACCGTAGGGGGTCTATGGGGCTAACACTTTCGTGAACATCATTAAAACAAATATTATTTTTGCATCTTTAATGATAAGCCAAATATATTTTAAGGATGAGGTTAATGTAGCCTCTTTGTCTT
>PVIY010019375.1:0-45656 GCA_004026745.1 Myrmecophaga tridactyla | reverse complement strand
AAGGCAATTTACAATTTCATGGTTTTTATCTGTTTTTTTTTCTTGCTATTCTCAAAAAATGAGTGTCTCCTTAAAATTTCTTGCCTCACCCTGTCCTGTCTCTGAGTTCTATAATCAAAACCACAATCATAATTCCATCAAAATTTCTTTGTGTCCCTTTGTATCAACCACTCTCACATGCCACCAGTACCTGTTAAAACAGATCAGTTTTCTGAATAAAAAAAAAAAGTGCCTATACTTGTTTCTATATGGATGCAATATGTAATTTCAAATAGACTAAAGCACTTGATTTTCATTCATGTTGTTGCATATATTAGTAGTTTGTCCTTTATGCTGCTAAGTAGTATTTCATTGCATGGAAGTTCCACAGTGTTTATCCATTCACCAGTTCAAGAGTATTTGAGTTGTTTTTAGATTTTGACAATCGTTAGCAGAGCCACAAAAGCTCGTTTGTAAATTTTGGTGTCAACATGATTTTAAATTCTCTTAGGTAAGTACCCAGGAGTCAAATTGGTGGGGCAAAGTTAAGTGTATCTTTGAGTTTTTAAGTAACAGCCTGTTTGCATTAAGTAACTGCACTGTTTCAGTACCATTTACTTCTCATCCTCGCTGTTCTTCTTAAGCCACTCTAATAGCTATGTAGTGCTAACTGATTGTGGTTTTTATTTGCATTTGGCTAAGGACTAATGATGTTAAACATATTTGCATGAGTATTTGCCATCCATATATCTTCTTTAGTGAAATTTCTTTTCAAATAGTTTGCATATTTTAAGTTGACTTGTCTTCTTTTATTTATTTGTAAAAGTTCTGTGTACATTCCAAACACATACCTTTAATCACGCATGTGATTTGCCAATATTTTCTCCCTTTTTGTGGTGTATCCTTTCTTTCCCTTAATGATGATTTATTGAGAAGCCAGAGATTTTAATTTTGATAAAATCTGATATTATTTATTTTGTGTGTGTGTGAATGCTTTTAGTATCACATCTAAGAAATCTCTGCATCATCTAAGGCCTCAAAGCTCTTTTCTAATGTCTTCTTTATAAGTTTTATCATTATAGCTTTTACATATAGCTGTTCAATCCACTTTCATTTATTTTTTTTTATTACATGAAAAGAGTACGTTTTGCACCTTTTCTCCCTAGAGTAGTATTTTTTGTTCTATCAGGAAGATATCGCGGATAGGGTTTTGTGCTTTTTCTCTGTATCAGGCTTTGCCCTCCTCCAAGCCTGCATAACCAAGTGAGGCTTTCTCCAGCTCCCCGCCATGCTCAAGGCCTTTCTCGTGAGCACCCACTGGAGTACAGAGAGTGCGTGCAAAAAACTCATCTTCTGTCTGCAGCTGTCAGTGATACTAGATGCCTCTGTTAGTTGTCACTTAGCCTTTAATAATTATTGGAAAAAAATAATGATATTTTCCTATTCACTTCTATGGTACCTGGCACATATTTCTCCCATGCTCTTATAATTGATTTCATAGTTGATATAATCATAAGTTCAAATTTATGATTACATAGTTGATAAAATTTATGATTCTATTGTTGTTAGGGAGGGTATTGTACCTGTTCAGATTTCTACATCCTGGTTGGAAGTCTTAATTTCTTTGAAGCTCCTATGCCTAAATATGTCAAGCCAGAGAAAACAAAAAGACCACATGCAAAAAGTTTAACCTAAAAGTGCATAAAAGGACAAAAAAAATGGGCCCAATAAAAAAAGGTGATATTTGTAAGTCCAAATTGGTCAGATGGACCATTGCATTTAAAAACAGGCAGGCTTGGGGTAGGCAGGCATAGTATATGATAGAAATGATGATTATTTCCTAATGGAGTAGACTTATTCATAGATTTTGACTAACCATGGAAAGGAAGAGTGGAAAATACATAATGACCCTGGAAAACAATTAGTGAGGTTTAAAAATCTTATTCAATAGAATCTTTCAGAATGTATAGAAGTAAACACTTTGGCAAATAATTCTGTGTATCTTACTAAGATTTTAAATATATAAAATATGAATAATTGATCATTTTAATCAGAACCATGAGTAATTGTAAAATGTAACCTATATTAATATTTGTTTGCTGAAGAGGTAAAGATGAGATATATTTTAGAAAACTCTTAAGTTATCTCATATGTTCATTTATATTGTTTAGCATTTTTATTGAAATAAAATGTTAATGAGATACTACTATATAATTATTTGAACTTGTAAGAAAGAGATAGAATTTTTGTCCCAAATGGATTATATAAAGAGAAGTATAAAATGATAAAATCTTTAGATAAATTCTGAACTGATAATTGTGCAATAAATTCAAAGTTTAATGGGGTAACATATTAGAAGAAGTTTCAGCATTTAAATCCATCTGTCCCATTCATCAGATATGTCTAGAATTATAGGGAAATATGTGATTTGACTTATGTCAAATATCAAACCAAAGAAGAGTTTCTTTTATATTTTCCACCATTCTTAAGGATCCTTGTAGAAAAACATGAGTACATCATCAAGATAAATTAAAAATTACATGACTTTATCTAATTACGTTACAGACTAGTTTATATGTGTGTGTTATAAGGATATATACAAAAGATATTTCAAGTATTCATCAATAAAATTACATAATAGGTTGATTATTAAAAACGTGACAAGTGATATTTTAATATAAACAGTTAATCACATTTTCAAGGCACACATATTGTCTTCTCCACTGCTCCACAGCTTAGTTGTTCTGTAGTTTTAAACAGCCAAAGCAGTAATCCCAAAGTCCAGCAGTTTATTAACATAAAGCCATCAAATAGAAGATTCTAGTATCATTTAAAACTGAAAAACATGGTTCCAAACAATGGTTACTTAAATATAAAGCACATCCTGCTTCTCATACTTTTATACTCATGAAAGGCACGCTGATATATCTAGCCAATCATGTAACTTTGCTGTATTTAAAAAAAATTCTCAGTGAGGATCTGTTTTAGTTTGTTAATGCTCCTGGAAATGCAATATACCAGAAATGGATTGGTTTTTACAAAGATAATTTAGTAAGTTACAAGTTGCAGTTTTAAGGCCATAAAAATGTCCAAACTAAGGCATCCAGAGAGAGAGATAACTTGACTCAAGAAAAGGCAGATGAGGTTCAGGGTTTGTCAACTACAAAGGCACATGGTGACATCTGCTAGCTTTCTCTCCTGGCTTCTGCAGGGCATTTTCTTTCTGTATCTCCAAATGTCTCTGTCTGTGTCAGCTCTGAGGCTTTTTCCAAAATGCTTCCTTCTTAAAGACCTGTAGTAAGCAACCCACCTTGAGTGGGTGGAGACCTATCTTCATGAAAACCCCTAAATTCCCACCCACAATTGCATGAGTCACATCTCCAAGGAAATAGCTTAATCAAAAAATCCCACCCAACAATATTGAATCAGGATTAATGAACATGGCTTTTCTGTGGTACACAACAGTTTTGACACAGAGCACTAAAACTGGTTAACTTTGGGATAGGAAATATGTTATTTCAGTATTAAATATTTGAAAAAGGGCAGAAAATTAAAAAGTGGTTTATAACTCAGTTATATTTTTATTTATTATATCTGAAAAGAAAGCTATATTTATATTATCAAAATATGTATGTCTCCCTAAATAATTTGGGACTTGGGAAATAATCCTGGTAAATGTTCTCATTTGAAAACCTCTAATTTTTCATTGTATTTGTGTATGTGTTCAGGAATTAATGGGGATGGATTGAGAACATATTTTCCTCCTCAAAATCCCAATATAGTACAATAAAAATGTAAAAATACATAATACATCTGTGATATCATTTGTTTTTTGAATATAGATATATTGACAAAGACTAGGAAGGCGTAAATAACCTATGAAAACTAAAAGACTGAGAACAAAAAGAACAAAACCAATAAGCTCCATCCATTACACATTGTCCATATAGAACAATTTACTATTATTGCAGAAGGAATCATGTCTTTCAATGAAAATATATACTGATTCCTCTGATCTAGGCAAATAGACAAAAATTTTCAAAATTCCAATAAAAATAGATCATCTACAAGGAATGAGACCAAAACAACCACCTAACTTGCCACTTGTTGACTGTATTTTTAGTTTCCTGTGAGAAAGATATAGATGGACGGAATAAAAAGATCAGTAAATAGCAGGCGAAAATACTTAGGTTTAATCTCCACCCCAGATGGACTCTTTGACCAGTCCTTTACAAGGGAAATTGACAAAAAGTAAATAGATTGTCAACCTATGCATTTTTTTTCCAAAAACATATTGTTAGAGACCAATGTTAGCCTGCAGAAACCTGGGACTGTTCTACCCCAAACCGCAACAGCTAGAGTTTAGCAACAAATTCTCTGTGGATCACAGAAAGGGTAGGGAGGGTAAGACAAAAAGGAAGGATCTCTTAGGGAACAAAGCAAGGTCAACAGAAAATAATAGAAAAAGGAATTCTTCCCACAGAACAAATAGGGCTGACAAATGAGTTCACCAGGGAATTTACCTCATTGCCTGGGCGGGGACAGTCTTCATAATTCTAACCAAGGAAGATATGACAACAGCTGTAGACCAGCTGTTTCAGCATTCATTTGCTTGTTTGTTTTTCCTCATTTTTCCCTTCTTCAAATAAGTTGTAATTATCCCATTCCAACCAAACCAAACTTGCGTAGGTGGAAGGTGGGTATGCAATAATCTGCTGCTTTTGTGTTTTAAATATTATGTTACATGTGCCAGACTACAAGGAACTACAGCGATGCTGAAAGAGAAGAACACACATCAGCCAGAAAACCTGGACCTTGAGGTAGATGATGCAATGTGTTAGGACTTTGTGGATGCTTCATCTGAATAGAAAGATATGAATGCTATTTTTGGCTTTATAAGAGAAGAAACTGTGCCAGAGAAAACTAGCTGTGCCCTAATCTCTCATTTTACAATGAAAAAGAGTGATAGTTGATCAATGGTCACCCAACTAAAGACAAGATTTCCCTGTCTCTCTTGACCTATGTATGATTTTGTGTCAAGGTTCTGACCATAACAATATAAATGTAAGAGTTGTCTAGGTTCTTACCTTAAAATAAAAGGAACTCCATTCCCTCCCACTTCTTTCCCAATCCCCTGCTTTTCCCATTTCTTCCTTCTTCCTGCAGAAGTAGAGCTGTGATAGAGGGAGTTGGAGTGGCCTTATTGGACCATGAGAGAGAAGTCATGAGTTGAAGAGGATGACAGGGCAATGAGACAGAGGCTGCCTTTTCAACCAAGGACCACCTTACACTTAGGTGAGAAATAAACTCCTATCTTTTTCAAGTCACTCTTATTTGAGGTCACTTTAATTTAGACAATAACAATATCCAAATTTACATAATGTAAAAAAATATTCTAAGGAAAAGGAAGGCAAAAGAGGTCCATGAGAGAAGATCTCATTAACAAAGTTAATGTAATTCAATTTATACCATTTTGAAGACAGAAAGGTCAATTTATCCCTTTGATCAAATAGAAAGTAGATCCCAATGAACAAAACACAATAAAGCAATTGTAATATTTTCATATGACTCTTCTATGTACAAAAACTATTAACGAGGGACTCCAGGAACAGCACAATAATGTACAAGTATGTTAATGTATTATAAGGAAATCTCATATATGATATGGTTTTGAGCAATTGGTGAATTGTATGAAAAAGAATGCATTGAATCTGACTGTATGTTCACCTTCAGGTGGTTTAAAGACAAAAGTTTATCGTTCCTTATTTAAGAGTCCATCACAATACTTAATTATGCCCTAAATGATAATTACATTGTCATAATATTGATTTATAACTATATTTGATAGACTTCGTAACATACTTTGTTAAAACACAGGCTCTGGCAACAATTTGCTAAATATGAATTTCCTCTACTTATCTGTGGTTAAACCATAGGAAGTTTCTAAAATTGTTCTGTATCTGTTTTCTTATTTATGCAATAAGATTTTAAAGAAAAACCTCAGTTATAATCTAAGGTTTTAAACATTGAACTTTCCTTACAGAGCTGGTTGACTGTAAATCAAGATAATTTATCTCATGCAAAGTAAACATTCAATAATTTTTAGCTTCTCTTAAATATGATTTAATGTTTTTCAATATATAGAATCAAATCAACCTTTAGACAAAGCATTATACATTATTATACATGCAATATAGATTACAAATGTTATAAACCTTGATAATGGTAGAGCATAAATAAATCAAGAGTGGTGGTAAATAGAGCTATGCTAATGTCCTTATATTTGGGATTGAAGAAGCAATGAAGTTAATCAAATAAATATAAACCTGATGGAACATAAATTGATTTTTTCTATTTTAAATGCTAAAGATAATTCAAAGAATAACTATAAATTAACAAAAATTTAGACTAGGAGGGAGATAAGAGAGATAGGAATTGAGTAAGTGATTTATATTTTTCAATTCACACAATGGCAACATTATATGACTATTATATATTATACACAGTTCTGAACACTTTATGCATATTAATTTAATTAACCCTCACAGCAAATTTATAAGATATGAACTATTGTTATTTTACTTAAAAATTAAGGGGTGAAAAAAAAATAAGATGTGTACGCACAGAGAGTGTAGACCTTTGAGTCTGTGTCTCTGGGTTTACTCTTGAATAGAAAAATGGGATATGCACTCTAAAATTGATATATTGTATTTTAATTCTATTTGTTAGAATTATAGAGGTAGTGGGTTCACGGGTAGTTCAATGGTTAGAATGCCTGCCTTTCATGCGGAAGACACAGGTTTGATTTCCGGACCATGCACCCAAAGAAAAAAAAAACAGAATTATAGAGGTAATATTCAAATTAAACAAAACGAGAAATCTTAAGGACTGATGGCTTGATGGTTTCTAACTTAGGGGTATCATTTGGAGACTGTGGCTGAAGAATATTACAATCCATGTATTTATTTTTGTACAATTAATTTTTTCTCTTTATTTAAACAAAGCAAAATTGAAACTCTGAGGGTGGTATTTGATTGTGGGTGTTTTGGAAAGTTTATTTGTTCAACCTGTAATTTTTATAATAGTACTCCATTTCCATAGTTATAGTAATTTCCGAGTTTTTTCCTTCTCAGATATATGATGAATATTTATATATAGTTTACATCCTAATTTAATTTAAAATCAGACATATTAAATTATAGTTGTTATAATTTTTAAAAACTTTAAAATTTGAAGATGGTAATATTTTCTTTGCTCTTTAGTTAATTTATTTTTCATTCTTTTAATGCAAATAATTTTTCAATCATGGAGGTAAAATTTAATTAGTCTAAATCTGATCCTCATAGGTTGGACCCCCCAAAATGGATTTGGTCACCCACCAAGTTCCCTGAAAACTGACCAACGTCAAAAAATTACTCCCAGTGCTTTAACCTCAGACGCAAGATTGGGCTTGTCAGCGGTGAAGCTGGATCCCTCTACTGTGAGTGCTGAAGTAGTAAACCAAGCAGCCAACTCATATAGTGCAGACGCAATTCTTAGACTTTGTCCTCAAGCCCAGACAGGAGCAGGATAGGTGATGGCTTTATTCCAACAACGAACCTTTGGTTTGTAAATTAATGCTTGAGCCAAGGCATTGCCGTGTGATATTGGGATGGCCCAACTCCTGATCATCCAAGAAGGGGATTGTGCTTCCAGAAAGATGATGCTTAAACGTCCCTCAGATGATTTTGTGGGCTAGGAAGGCAATGGGCACCTGGAGGCCTGCAGAGCCACTTCCCACTCCCCTCTCCAGAAGCCTGTCAAATAGGTGGTGTCCTAGCCAGTCTAGCAGCCTGGATGCACTGTCTGGTCATTTGTTCACAACTAAAAGGATATACTTATAGAAGAAAACATATTCAGACTAGAAAACATGAATTACAAAGAGAAATGAAAAGTGAGCATTATTCAATTTATAAAGTTGACTAAAGCAAGTTTAGCTAGCTATATCCATGTGTCTGTAGATAATTAACAGCCCAAGGACTATATAAGACTCGTGAATGCATCTTTCTGTAAGAAGAATGGATTGTGACATCAAAATAACTAGAAACAAAATGATGTAATCATTCATAAAGCATAGTCTAATTTAATCACTGAGGTAAAGATACATAAAAATGCATGTTGATAATAAGTAAAGCAATATTATAAATTTGATTTAAGATGAAGTAGTAATTTGCTCATGACAACTCACATTGGTAGAGTTTTAAATTTTCATGTGTTTTTCTGAGACTTACCATCCTACGTTTTGGTTTGAAGTAAACCAAACAGAGGTACATTAATTTGCTGCATTTATTTAAATGCTATTCAGATAGCACTGGTCATCAGTATTGTTCATTTTTAAGCAGAAGTAATGTGTCATTCTTCAGTTCAATTTGTTTTTGTTTTATTTATATGACAATATATATATCAACACCATTACCCTTTTGTGGAAATTTTAATAAAGTTTAGACAAATGAGCAGCTTCAAAAACATTTTAATCCCCCATTTATTCCCTTTAAGGCTGTGTCTAATTTTGTAACTGGCACTTGACAAGGCAATGAGTCTTCCTTCCAGCCTGCTGTTAAAATATTACTTTTGCATGAATTTCTCATTGGAATGATATGCCAAGCAATATGTTTCTGAATTCCTTTCTTTATGATGGAAAAATTACACAGCATCAAAATATTTAGCTACACAGAAGATGGGAATTTAATTTTTAAAGAATCCACATTATATTGAAACATCAAAACATCTCACATATCTTTTTTATTCATAATTCATTAAATATGCAAATATGTTTATTATGAGACTGAAATATTTAAAGTAATATTGGAATTTTCACTTTTTCCTATGATGGAACAACACTTTTGGTGAATTTAAATGTACTAATAATACTATAATCACAACATATGGCAAGTTTTCTTCATGAATTGAAGTTATAAATCAATAAAATGTACAACAAACACACAAAAATATTTTATAATGTTTTTCTTAAGTGATTATACATTTCTCTGATGCTGTAGCTTCAAGATGACAAATAAAATTTACTATTTTGGGGTGATGCAGTATCTTTGCAAAGTTGCTTCTTGGCCATTACTAGAGTTGTTCAGACTTCGCATGTAAACTCAGTTTATAAAGAATGTGATAATTTTTATTATTTTTTTGGTTATACTATTTTCCCTAATTTTAATAGATATTTTTTTTTTTTCCTTATTTTTCTATAGGTTTTGGTACCTTCTGAGATATGTCCTTGGGAACAGGAAATGTTGTACCATGTGACTTTGTATGACACGGTCTTCTCTTGGACGCCGTGGGGCAAATGTCCTATGACGTGGGTTGAAGATAAAGCCAAGTGGGAAAATGAGGACCTCCAAATTATAGCAGAAGTGATTTTATTTAGATTGGTTTTTATTGGTCAGTTATTGAATAGAAAGATGAACTTTTTTTTCTTTCAGGGCAGGGTTGACAAAGTAGCCCTCTCAAAGGAAAGGAATCATTTTTTCTACTTCTCCATTGTACAGCATACAGGTAATTTGTGCATGATCTGTGGGATTCAGAAATCCAAACACAACATATAAAACAGTTTAAAATGAACAGAGAGAAACAAGTGCTAGAGAAAATGTGGACAAAGAGATGTACTTATTCACTGTTGGTTGGGAAACTGAGGTGCAGCTACTCTGGAGAGCAGTGTGGTGGTTCCATGGGAGGCTAGGGGTTGCCATATGATCCTGCAATCCCATTGCAAGTATATTCCTGGAGGTATTGAGAGTGTAGACATGCATGGACATTTGCACATGGTGTTGATGGTGGTAGTGTTCATGATTCACAATGGGTGGAGGTGGTCTAAGTGTACAAGGACTGAGGAAAGCAAGGGGGAGCTGTGTTGTTTACATACAATGGACTATTGGGCAACTGCCAGAAGGGATGAAGGTGTGAGGCATACAATGATGTGAATGAACTTTAAGGAGAGTATGTTGCATAACATATCAGAAGCAAAAAGACAACTATTATACCTCACTCATATTAATTAACTGTAATATACCAACTCAGAGAACTGAAGGTGAGACCATCAGTTATCAGGTAAGGGTCTATTGTAAAGGGTCCTCGATCATAGCAGTCACATACACATGCAGGAGTTGTAACTGTTATTTCTAAGATACTGAGCTGTTTGTATATAACTCGGTTGGTCCTTGAAACTTTGGGTATTTATGTGACACCTGCGATTCAGAGTTAGAGCCCCACACATCTACTGTTTAAAAAGTTGAAAAAATGATCAGATTTTGACTAGAAATATGAAGCTGATCTGGATACAGCTAAGATGAATCAGAATACAAGGTAATGGTGATATGGCCCATATTTTAAAACTTCAACTTCTGTGTGAGACCAAAGGGAAAGATCTTTATTTGGTGCAAAATTTATATTTTGCATAGGACATTATCTAATTTAATTGTGTTGTCAGTTTACTTGAACCCATAATTACATGCAATCTTGAATAAAGCACGAGATCTTGATGGTTTGTACAGTTTAGTGTGATGCCTAAATATGCCCCAGAGTAATCTGGGCAGAGAATAAAAGTATTTGCAAAGTCCCCTTGGGGGACTGGGGAGAAAGGAGGTAATATTAAACTTCCGTATTTGGGAAATTCCTGATATTCTTGAATGCAGTGGGGACAACCAACTAAATAAGCTGAATCCTCAATCTTGGAGGTTGACCCTACTTATAATTATGCCTAAGAATCACCCCCAGAGAACCTCTTTTGTTGCTCAGATATGGCCTCTTTCTCTAAGATGACTCAGCAGGAGAACTCACTGCCCTCTCCCCTACAGAGGACATGACTCCCAGGGATATAAATCTTCCTGGCAATGTGAGTCAGGACTCCTGAGATGAGTTGGGACCAGGCATCATGAGATTGAGAAAGCCTTCTTAATAAAAGGGGGAAGAGAGAAATGAGGCAAAATAAAGTTTCTGAGGTTGAGAGATTTCAAGAAGAATTGAGAAGTTATCCTGAAGGGTATTCTTAAATATAACATATAAATATCCTTTTTTAATTTATGGTGTATTTGAATGGTTGGAGGGAAGCACCCGAAATTGTTGAGCTGTGTCCCAGTAGCCTTGATCTTAAACATGATAGTATAGCTGTACAGGTTTTACAATGTGTGATTGCGAAAACCTTGTATCTGATGCTCTTTTTATCCAAGGTATGGGCAGATGAGTAAAAAATAAGGATAAAAATAAATAAATAATGGGGAGGTAAAGGGTAACAAAATGGGTAGATTGAAATACTAGTGGTCAATGAGAGGGAGGGATAAGAGGTATGAGATGCATGAGCTTTTTTTTCTTTTTATTTCTTTTTCTGGGATGATGAATATGTTCTGAAAATGACCATGGTGATGAATACACAAATATGTGATTATATTGGGAGCCACTGATTGTTTACCATACAGAATGTACATATGAATATTTCTCAATAAAAATATTTTAAAAATAAAAATAAGAATAAATCATAATCGCAGCCAGAGAATAATCTCCAGTCAAGAAAAATCTGAAAACATTAAAATTAAGAAAACTTTCCACACACGAAAAAAAAATTCAAGCACACATAACAGAGGTAACTAGGAAGACTGTATGAACGAGAAGGGGAAAAGTAGAGCAATTGAGTGCAGTGCTTCTTACAGTGGCCCATAGGCCACCCGCATGGTTCATACCTAGAGCCCCTAATTAGGTAAACAATTCTGTGACCCAAACACAGTTGTAAAGAATCAAAATTATTTTAGGATGAGACCTATCAATATGTACTCTTGTAATTCTAGTGTTTTTTTTGTTTGTTTGTGTGTGTGTGTGTGTGTGTGTGTGAAGTTTGGTGATCAGCATTGCCTCTTCCTATTCAGGGGACACAGACAATAAAGAACTTGTTCCAGGTTGAAAAGAAAGCAGGTGGCAGAGTTGTGCTTTCAACTGTGGGGGTCTCTCTGTAGACTCTGCAGTGTGACTGCTATGCCGTGGTTTATGAGAGTAACACACTTACACTGAGAGTCTAGGTGTAGCATGAGTTTTATTGTAGAAGCACAGGCTCAGGCACAACAAACACTTAGGACAAATCAATTCTTTATTACTCACACAGCACAAAATGTTTAAAAGTGCTGAGGAAGCGCCACCATCGTGGCTGGCCCACTGAGGGGATCAACAGCCCAGGCCATGGTTGGGTCAGTTGGTGTTTGAGTGCTCCACATGCCCCACTTCACATTGAAGAAAAGGGACAAGTGTGCTGCAGAGTGTAGGGCATTCTTACAAACCAGAACCACATGGTCAAGTGAACTTTGTGTAGAGTCTCTACCCTGGCAAGCAGCTGGAGCAGCTTGTTCGCAGGTTTGTGTTTAAGGTACAGCCAAGCCATTCCATTAAACCTAACATCTCCTTTGGAATGTGAAATAGAAATATATTGAGACATCTGCAAACAATCATGCAAGAAGGGAGAAAGAGAGTGGTAGGCCAGGGCTGAGAGGTGGCTGCTCATCTTGTCCATGAGTCTCCAACACTAGTTCTGAGGTTTACAATCTTTATTGTGCCTCAACTCCCTCTGAAACTCTAACACAAACTATGGAACCTCTTCCCAGAGAAGTACATAGATGCAAAGATAGCTACAATTCTTTTGTATTTTCAAGAGCCTCAGATCTCTTTGAGCCCATCCACAGAGGAAATTCTCAGATGCTTGGTTATGAATAGTGACATTTGGAGCAAAGTTATCTGTTTGATACAGGCTTTGTGACACATATGAAGTTGTTTGTTTCTTACAAAATTCTAGCTTTGGAGCTGCCTTTACCTTCTGAGTTGATATACTGACATATTGGAGAATATATATAATTTTCCTAATTTATTCCATCTATAATGTATAATCATTTAGACAAAGTTAGAGATAAAGTGATTTTTTGAAAGCTAGAAAATCAAAATTATCATAGACCTATTCCTCAGGCTCCATTCACTCTACATTCTGTTCCTTCATGATCTTTCATCTCCATCACTTTTTCTTGATTGCAAAGCCACCGTCTTTTCTGTCTTCACTGAACTCTTTGTTTCTTCATGTTTGCACTTGTCCATTTATCAGCTTTCCTTCCTGTTGGCACAAACCCTCCTACATCCTTTAAAAGCTGCCAACTGAGCTTTATAAAATGGTGAAAGCAAACATTTTTCATGCTTCTGCTCTTTCAAAAACATTCTGCTATAAGACAGGGCAGTAGATAGGATGGTGGAAACTATTGCAAAAATACATGGTAACTTTGTTATAATGGATGAAACAATATTATTACAATTATACTATTAACTGCAGTCCATAGTTTATAGTTGGGTCCACTGTATTGTACACTTTCAGTTTGTGTTTTTTAAAAAATCTTTATTTGTGAAGCATACACACAATCTAAAATTTCCCATTTTAACCAGTTTCAAATAAACAATTCAGTGCTGTTAATTGCATTCACAATGTTCTGTTACCATCGCCTCCATCCATTACTAAAACTTTTCCATCACCCCAAACAGAAACTGTGTACCAATTAAGCATTAACTCCCCATTCTTTATCCCAACCCCAGCCCCTGGTAACCTGTATTCTAATTCTTGACTATGACTTCGCATGTATTGCTATGTTTTATCAGTGAGTTCATACAGTGATTATCTTTTTGTGTCTGGCTTATTCCATTCAACTTGATGTCTTAAAGGTCTACCCATGTTATGGCATGTATCAGACATCACCCGTTCTAAAGACTAAATAATATTTCATTTATGTATATACTACATTTTGTTTATCCATTCATCTGTTGGTGGATGCTTGGATTGCCTTCATATTTTGTCAATTTTAAACGATGCTGCTAAGATCGTTGATGCACAAATATTTGTTGAGCCCCAACTTTCAGTTCTTTTGGATATATACCCAGAAGTAGGATGCTGGGTCAAAAAGTCTATATTCAATCTCCTGAATAACCACAAAACTGTTTTTTTTTTTTTTTTACATTGGTCGAACCATTTTACATTCCCACCAACAATGAGTGTTCCTGTTTCTTCACATCTTTTCCAAATCAATTTTTCTCTTGATTTCCACTTAAGATTCTGGGATGTAGAAACAGTTCTTGTTTTTGCATGCTACTTTGTACTCCATCACTTTGCTGAGTTTGTTTATTAACTCTAAAAGCTTGCTTGTGGATTTTGCAGGATTTTCTCTCATATATAGATCATGTCATCAAGAAATAAGGAAAGTTTTACTTTTTCTTGCCAATTTGGACGCTCTTTATTTCTTTTTCTTGTGTAATTACTCAGGCTAAAACCTTGAGTACACTAGTAAATAAGGTTGGTGATGGGGTTTCACGTTCTTGTTCCTGATCTTAGGGGGGAAGCTCCCAGCCTTTCCCCATTGGGTATGATATTAGCTGTGGGTTTTTAAAAAAATTCTCTTTATGATAGTGAGGAAGTTTCCTTCTATTTTTGAGTATTCAGATTATCTTTATCAAGAAGGGTTTCTATATTTATCAAATATCTCCTCTGAATTAATCCATTGAACTGCTTTTCACAAACAGTGAACCTTAAGTTAAATCATGGACTGTAGTTAATCATACAATTGTAAAAGTGTGCTTTCATTAATTATAACAAATGTTTCACTCAATGCAGGTTGTTAACAATGGTGTGTTATAAGGTAATCCTGCATTTTATGCATGATTGTTCTGTAAACCCACTACTTCTCTAATAAAGAAAAAAATTTTTCAAAAATTTAAAATGGTTTTCTATGTCAATTGAGATCATTGTGTCAATTTCTTATTCCTTCTACTAATGGGGTGTGTTACGTTAATTTATTTTCTTATGTTGAATCACCTTTGAACATTTAGGAAAAAATTAACTTTATCAGGGTGTATAATTTTTAATTGTACTTTTGGATTCAGTTTGCTAGTTTTGTTGAGGAGTTTTGCATATATATTCATAAGAGATATTTGATAGTAATTTCCTTTTCTTGTGACATCTTTATGAGGCTTTGGTTCCAGGGTGATTCTGGCCTCAAAGAATGATTTAGGATGTGTTCTTCCTCTTAAATTTTATGGAAAAGCTTGACTTTTATTTATTTATTTTTTTTGCATGGGCAGGCACTGGGACTCAAACCTGGGTCTCCAGCATGGCAGGCGAGTACTCTGCCTGCTGAACCACCTAGACTTTTCTTTTTTAAGCGGTTTTTGAATACTGATTCAACCTCTTAATTGTTTTTGGTCTGTAGAAATCTTGTATTTCTTCTTGAGTCAGTGTAGATAGTTTGTTTATTTCTAAGAATTTGTTCATTATATCTAGGTCATTGCTGGCAACATGGAAACACGCTAAATGGCCATCCCCCAGCCTTTGCCCACCACCTGCCTCCTCTTCTGTTGTGCTGTTTCCATTCCACAACTGGGAGGAGATGGTAGGTCTCCTTCCAAAGGACCCTCCTTGTACAGCAGCCGCATTCAACAGTATAGATTTATCTCTCTTCTCTGGCATGAAGTGGGGCGTGCAGACCTGCCAACCACTGACCCCGACCCGGAGCAGTTTTCAGCCACCACAGGAGACTGGCCACAATGAGACCACTTCTCCTGCTCTTTTAGACTCTGTGTTGTATAAGTTACAGAGAGTTCATTAGCCCTTCAGGACATGCTATTTAAGTAGTAAAAAGGTCATTTGTTGAATGTCTCTGCTCTGTGGAGGACCCAGTGTTCCTGTGGTACACTGTTATCTAATTTTATTAGATATTTATTAGGTAATTACTGCCTAGTTATCTAATTTTATTGGCATGCAATTGTTCATAGTATCCTCTTATAGTCCTTTTTATTTCTGTGGGTTTTGTAGCAATGCCCCCCGTCCCCGCCTTCTATTTCTGATTTTAGTTATTTTTTTGTCGTCTTCTTTTTTCCTTCTTTGTCAGCCTAGCTAAATGTCTGTTGATTTTTTTTATCTTTTCAAAGAATCTGCTTTTGATTTCATTGACCCTCTCTATTGCTTTTTGTTCTCTATTTCACTTATTTCTGTTCTAATCTTTGTTGTTTCCTTCCTCTGTTCACATTGGGATTAGTTTTATAGTCTTTTTCTAGTTTTTCCATGTGTGAAGTCAAGTTTCTTGTTTTATCTTTCTTCTTTTTTTGTGAGGTTAGGTCTCATTTGATCTTTCTTCTTTTTTTTTTTGTAATGTAAGTATGTAAAACTACAAATTTCCTTCTCATTCTTTTTCTGTATTAGATGTATAGGTATGTTGTGTATTTTTTTGCCTCAAGATATTATCTAAGTTTCCTTTTGCTATCTTCATGGTGTCTTTGTTTAAGAGCCCATTATTGACAGCAGTACAGATGCTTCTTCTATTCCACATTAAATAGAGATTCCCTTACTGGGTGCTCTCTTATGTCTTCACGTCAGTGACCTTTTGCCCAAAGCCACTTTGATATGATTGTTTCTTACACTGCTTTAGCTGTCTGCAAGTTCCTACTGCCTGCAGGGCAAGTTCTGGATGGGTGAAATAAAGAGGAGTTTCCTTGTTCAGTTCTTCAATAAGCCACCCAAAGACTGGCACAGACATGCAGGTGCCGTAGTATGTGTGTTGTGTACTCTTCTTGCTCTGGGACAGGACCTGGTACCCACAGTGAGTGCACAGGTTTCCATCACATGTGCCAGTGGTAAATGAGGGTCCAGTAATGGTGGCATGAGCTTCTCTTTCCATTTTCAAGCAGTATTTTTGTTGTTGTTGTTGCATGTTTCAGGAATTGAACACTGGTCTCCCACATGGAAGGCAAACATTCTACCACTGAACCACCTGTGTAACCCCCAAGCAGTATTTTTTTTTATTTGTCACTTTTCCAGTTATTGCAACCCTTTAACTGTTTCCCAGACCTCTGAGCAAGATGGCTTTGTCAGTGGTTGCTGGTTCTTCAAAGATTTTGTGGAAGTATAGAACCCTGAAGCATATTATACTATCATATCAGTCAACAAGAAGTTTGCTTTAGATGAAACAAATAGTATTTTTAAGTGATTAGAACCATGCTTGAAACTAAAAAGCTTGTGATCAGGTTAGCTCTTTTGCAAAGCATATACAGTCCCTGTTAGAGATGGAATTATTTCCCATAAAACACACATTTAAATCATAACCCCCAGTCCTGTGAATGTGAACTCATTTGTTAATAGGATCTTTGAAGGTGTTACAATTAAGATAAGGCCAGACTGGATTATGGTGTGATCTAATCCAATATGACTGCAGTCTTTAGAAGCAGATAAAATTTGGACACAATAAATAAATGACACAGTTGATTTGGAGAAAGAGACATACGGAATGTGACAGAGGTAGAGATTGACTGCCAGGAAGCTATCACCAGAATGATGCAGAGTTCAGAGGAGTACGCAAGACTTTGCTGAAACCTTGATTTTAGACTTGTGGCATCCAAAATGGTGAGATAATAAATTCAGGTTGCTTTAACTCAAAAACTCTGTGGTACTTTCTTGCAGCAGCTTGGGAATCTAAGACAATTCCTAAAAACATATTGCCCTACAAAGCAAGCAACTTCTTGTCGCTCTCGACACAAGTACAGTCCTGAAGAGGTGAGAAATATTTGGTGTGATGATTAATTTCATGTGTCAACTTGGCCAGGTTTTGGTATCAAGTGTTTGTTCAAGGAAACACTGCCCTGATTGTTATGTGAGGGTATTTTGTGGACTTAAATAATCAATAAGTTGATTACAACCATGGCTGATTACATCTACAATCAACTGAAGAAATTGCCTTCAACAATGAGAGAATTCTTATCCAATCAGTTGAAGGCTTTAAAAGAGTGATGATTTCAGCAATCAGAAGACAGAATTTCCATCTCTATTTCAGCCAGTCAGCTTTTCCTGGAGAATTAATCAAAATCCTTTATGAGAGTTTTCAGCTTGTGGCCTGCCCTAAGGAATTCGGTCTTTTGCCTCCGCACAGGCACATGAGACAATCCTTATAAAATTCTCATAATTACAGAAATCTTCTGTCCATTCTGTTTCCCAGATAACCATGACTAATACACGTGGTGTTTGCACAAACATTCTGCAAAACATACTAATACTTAATCTCCTTCCACTTATGGGGCAGTTTAGAAAAATAAAGCTATCATGGTAGTTGAAACTAAACTTAATATTAGAAATACTGCTTACTATACCTGTAGAGAAAGCAGAATCAGGACCCATTTATTCCTCATCTCAGAATAAATTCAAGATCAAAAGATACCTATGTCAAAACCTTACGAAATTAAAAAAAAACATATGAAATTAATGTTTATTTAATAATTTAAGAAAATATATTTAAATATATAGTACAGTTTACTTTTCAAAATATATTTAAAACTATAAAATAAGAAAATGTTAAAAGTGATGATAATAGAAATCAATTGTCTGTGGAGAATATAAGATAACACTAAAAATTATCTTAGGTTATTTTAAGTGACAAAGTAGTTTTAATTCAGAATTTGGATTTTCAGTACCATTTGATAATATGTTGCCAAAATCCAACTCCCTTAAAAATTGCAAACATTTTCTTTCTCCAAATGGAGCCTCCTGCCTGCAAGAAATTTCAGTAGAGAAAAGAAGTAAAATGGTCTTCCTTTTTTTTTTTTTTTTTTGTATTTTTCCTCTTTGTCCTCCTTCTTGCACTTTTTAAGAGGGGATAGAAGCAAGTTACATGATGCAAGAATGAATTAATTTGGAGGTAATACAGTGGCATTTATTTTTTTTTATATACTGGGAACATCTGCTTCCATATACCATGTTGAAAAGGTTTTCTGATTCTCAGTGTAAATGAGAGATTTTTAAGAGTTCTGTCAGTGATTTGCAGAAATGTCCTTTGAAAATATGCATTTTGGTCTGGGCTTTTGGAATTTTTTATCTGTTTCACATCAGTGCCTCAGTGAAAGCCTCTAATTTAATACTTTAAATTGAGCAGAGCATATTTTAAAATCTTAATAAAACTGTTTTATGACTGGTTAATTTCAGGATAATCATACATTACTTTTTATCTCTATTCTAAATTCCCTACAATCTATGTGCATTGATTTTTAAAGGAAAATATAATGTAAAAACTGGAGTTAAAAACTTTTCCTTATGTTGGCCTATAGATGATACTTTTCAAAAACATCTCTTTACTCACTGCCTCTCGATGGGTTTAAGATTAAAGATTTACTCTTTTTTGCTTCATTTTCAAAGAAAAGCTACTACCAGGACTTAAACTAAAATTGATTCAATTAGGCCTATTCATGGGATGAACTTAAAGAGATTAGCAAACCTAAAATGGGTGTGAGTTTTTAAAAATTAATTGCTTATTCATTTATTTTAGATTCTAAAACAGCTCTTATGTGTTTCTACACACTCTCATTTCTGGCCAAAAGTGTCCCTGCCTCCCAGGATGCATCCCCGCCTAGTATGATGCTTCAGGTGGCACCATCTGGATGGCACTTCTATTTAAGACTGATAAATTCTGGGACTCACTTTTGGACTTTCAGAGGTTTCGTGTATTATAAAAGCCACATTGACTCTTCATTTGAAGCTCCTTGGCCCTAAGCATTTAAGAAATGCAGCCTAATTATTTTAATTGTTTCCTAAAGTGGATGCTCAAACCACACTAGAAACAATGAAGTGTACTTGGTGTTACATTTGCTAATGCTGCCAGAATGCAGAATACCAGAAGTATATCGACTTTTTCAAAGAGATTTTATTAAGTTACAAGTTTACAGTTCAAAGGTCATAAAAATGTCCAAATTAAGGCATCAATAAGAGGGATCCTTCACTCAAGAAAGCCAATCATGTCTAGGGTTTCTCTGTCAGCAGGGAAGGCATCTCCTGGGCCTTTGGTCCTGTGTTGTGTTGCTTTCAGCTTCTGATTCAAGTGGGTTTCCATTTTGGCTCTCCAAGCATTTCCAAATGTCTGTGTCTAAGCCTTCTCCAAAATGTTCCCCTCTTAAAGGACTGCAGTAAGCTAATTAAAACCCACCTTAAACAGGCTGAGTCACATCTCCATAGAAACAACCTAATAGAATGCCTCACCCACAGTAGGTCTGCACCCACAAAGCTCGATTAGCAGAACATTGCTTATCTGGGATACATAAGAGTTTCAAACAAGTACAGTTGCCTTTACTCTACATTCTTTGTTACATACATTTCCTTTATAGAGCTTACCCAACAGTATGATTAATGCAAGCAGAATTTGGGCAATCTTGGACTTCCTATTATGCATTCAGGTGCATTAGGTGATGATAATGATATATTGTATCCCTAATGACAATTAATACCATTTTAATATGAAAATATATTATATGTGCATAACTTTCTTTCATGTATTTTCAGACTATTCAGTATGTACGTTATCAAAATTTACATCTAGTTTCAAGCATTTTTTCTAAGTTGTTTTCTCTAGGATTATCATAAAATGCATTATAAAATTAATAATCTCCTTAAATATATTTAAAACAATAAACATGAAGTTATATTAATCACTATATTTTAATTTTTATATCCTCTCCTATTATTTCTTTAATTATATTGGGAAAATGAGCATACTTTTATATAAAATCTAAAGCAAAGTCTAATAAGCCACAAATGCATTTCCTGGATTTTTAATATGTATCATTTTACGTATACCATGAGAAAGAAAAACACATTGCCTATTAAATAATGACATGCCATCCATTTTAAGACTTATCTCAATTTCACAGAGGTTAAAGATGTAAAAAAATATGTGTATGCCAAAATTGATAAAATGTTGTATTGTCTAAAAATTAGTGACTGGTGGCAGTTCTGAAATAAACTTCATGAGTTGTCTTAATAGGAAATTTAGAGCGTCAGAGTAGTCAAAATATATTTTAAACCTTGGCAAGCAAACAAACATATATCTTTTTAAATCTATCATTTGATATATGAGGTATTGAGAAATAAGGGCACTCAGTGTTTCCAAATGACATGATACTTTATAAATTTTAAGCTTCCATTCCTTAATTTAGAAATTTTTTCAATATAGAGAATGTTACAAAAAGTCACCATCATAAATTAAGTTTAAACAGTAATCGAGTTTATATCAAACATGCACTCATGAGACCTCTAAACCAATAACATTTTGGCCAAATATAGAAAGAGCTGTTAAATGTCTCCTCAGCTTCTCTAATTCAGGGAGGCATTTCTGGCCTTATATCTTAGTGCTTCCTTTTCTTTATACACTGGAGATGAAAGGTTAAGGACATTTAGAGTAGGGAATTCTAATTTATGTTAATCATTCCTCTCCCATTTGTCCCAAGGATTTGCTCAATTATCTCCTGTAGTTGTTTCCAATATACAACAGCTTAGAAATACATACTAGATCTGAACCAGCATAAATGTCATTCATAAGGATTTCTAACTTTAATGATTACATTTTTTCCTTTGAGTAAATAAATTAAGTGAATAGTGAAAACTTGGCATTACTCAGGACATTTTGAAATATAGAACGATGCTATACTTATGAAATACCACAATAAAATGTGCAAAGGGAAATCAGCAAGTGAAAAACTGCTATAATATTATTCATTCAAGAAAAATGTCTCCTGATCCTAACAGTTTATCACTGCTAGAGATAGAGCGAGTAAAAAACAAACAAACAGCCTGCTCTCAAGGAGCTTGCATTCTACTGAGTGACAAGAAGAAAATAAAAGTATTTACAAGTAAATTTATAATATGCCACATGAAGATAAGTTCCATCTAGAAAAATGAGTCAGATAAAGAAGATGGCAAGAAAGAGCTACAGTAATATTACACAGAAGACCGTCAGGGAAGGAATGACAAGAATGTGTTATGTGCTATCTGGGAGAAGAATATTTACTAAAAGGAAGTTATCTCCAGACAGAAGGGCAGCCAGAACATATCCCCAAGGTGAACACCCCAGGGTGCCTGGTGTGATGAAGGAGCTGCATGAACATCAAAATATGTAGAGCAGACTGAGCTTGAACTGGGAATAGCTCAGTGTTGCAGAAAGGTAGAGAAGGAGGAGAGAAAGGAAAGAGGCAGTAGACCACACAGGACTCTGGAAGCTATATTCAGTGTATTGGATTTTACTCTGTGTGGAGTAAGAAGCAATGAATTATTTTAAGCAGATGAGTATAAGGTCTGATTAAATGTTAAAGAATCACTTAGGCCATATTGAAAAAAAAATAGAAAATATCTTTCTTAAATGAAGAATGCAAAGATATGCAATCATATGATAAAAGGGGTGTTTTTGCCGATAAATTTAGAAAAAAAAAATTTAAGTATTGGAAACATGCAATTTTTAAAATGAGTGATGTGGAAAATATATTGACATGGAAAAGCATCAAGGATATTTAAGTAAACATTAGTGCAAAAATATGCATAATATGTTATCTGATTTTAAATGCATAGAAAGTAGTCTATATGTATACTCACCCTCTATAGCAGTGCAGCAGCTACATCTGGGAAGAAGAGTAAGATTGAACCTTAGCTTTAGTGGTCCATCTATAGAAGATATCTGTCTATGTATCAATTCAAGCATAAATACGTATTTTTTATTTCACTCAAGATTTATTATGAAGCATTTTTAGTAAATTATGTCAGTGAAATGCAAAGATATATTTTAAATTGGAAAAAATATATAAAACTTGTATATTTGTCTAACTATATTGATTATAATAGTACTAAATGAATTAAATAATAAAGTATTGAGTAAATGAAAACATATACATCAGACTCTAAATCACATATATAATAATGGTACAATTACAGGAAAATGTAAACTAGCTAATATGTGATGTTCCAACTCACCCACCCACAACCAAACCCCCCCCCAAACTTCCAGGAGCAATGTAACTTCTGTTTTCTTCTGAATAGGAGATGAATACCAGGGGTGCAGAAGGAATTGCAGGGTCTAAAATTTCAACTTGTACTTTCTGAATTAGTGTTTTTCTGTCACACATATGAGCCATTCTTCTAGGTACTTTAAAATATTCATTACAATTTTAACAAAAATACATCTAAAATTGTTAAATAATATTCCAAATGCTTTATTGTTTCTTATTAATGAGATGGACACTGGTATTTAGAATTAGTTTTTTACATTTGTTCTTTTCTCTGTGATTCACTTCCCCAAGGTTACTTGAAGTAATACGTATATATACTCATTACTTACATGAGCATTATCATATTTTTATTTTATCTTTAACTTAATTTAAAAAGTTGTTTTAACATGATATTTCCTTTTCAAGTGCTCATACGCTTCACTGTGCAAAGCCAGTATTATGTTGCTTCCTGTTGTGTCTCATAGAATAATCAAAGGATGAAAATTTGTTGGTGGTTTTTATGAATTTCTCAAACTAAATTAGGATTAATGGGCATTTCTCTTTCCCAGTTAATAAAATGTAGGTTTTGTTATATATTCAAGTAAAAGGTAATTTATTTGCTAAAATACACAGTTCTCTTCTACTTGATAATGTACTGGAGGATTTAGTTGGGGCATTTGAGGAAGAAAAGGATATTTAAAACATCTGAATTAGAAAGGAACAAGTAAAACTATCTCTAATAATGGATGATGCGCCAGATTGAATCTGTGGTGGACCCCAGAAAAGCCATGCCCTTTAATCCTCATTCAATATTGCTGGGTGGGAGCATTTTGATTGTTTCCATGAAGATGTGACCTGCCCAATTGTGAGTGGTAACTTTTGATTAGATGATTTTCATGGAGGTGTGTCTCCACCCACTGAAGGTGGAGTTGCTTGCTGGAATCCTTTAAAAGAGGAAACATTTTGGAGAGAGTCCCTTTTGGTAGAGCCATGAGAAAGCCAGCAGATGCCGCCATGTTTGCCATGTGCCCTTCCAGCTGAGAGAGAAACGTTGAACATCATCGGCCTTCTTGAACCAAGGTATCTTTCCCCAGATGCCTTAAACTGGACATTTCTATAGATTTGTTTTAATTGGGACATTTTCTCGGCCTTAGAACTATAAGCTAGCAACTTATTAAGTTCCCCTTTTTAAAAAGCCATTCTGTTTCTGGTATATTGCATTCAGCAGCTAGCAAACTAGAACAGATAACATGATCTTGTATATAGATAATTCTAAGGAATATACATACACACACACACACACACAATTTTAGAGACAATAAACAGGTTTAGCAATTCTGCAGGGTACAAGATAAATATACAAAAATCAATTGAATTTCCACACAGTAGCAAGAACAGACACAAAATAAAATTAAGAAAATAATTCCGCATATAATAGCATCAGAAAGAATAAAATACTGAGGAATAAATTTAACAAAAATGCTCAAGAAAAGTACTCTGAAAATTACAAAATCTCAGGAAAAGAAATTAAAGGAGGCAAATAAGTAAAAAAAAAAATCCATTTTTTTCATAGATTGGAAAAATTGATATTAAGATGTGGTAGTCCCCATGTTAATCCATAGATTCAAAGCAATCTCTATAAAATTTTAGTTTACTTTTTAAAGAAATTGAAATCATTCTAAAATTCATAAGAAAAGGCAAAGTGCCCAGAATAGCAAAAAACAATCTGGGAAGAGAGCAACAAAGTTGGAGGAATCACAATTCTTGACCTCATAACTTATTGCAAAGTAACCATAACCACAACAATATAGCACTGGCCTAAAAAAAGGTATATAGATCCATGGAATAAAACTGAGAATGTAGAAATAAGCACTTACATTTTTAGTTAATTGATTTTTGGCAAGGTTTCTGTGGTGGATAGAATTACATACTCCAATTTAGATATGTTCTTAATCTGAAGCCACGATCCTGTTGGTGTGAACATTTTGTAAATAAGATCTTCTGAAGATGATATTTTTAGTTAAGGTGTGACCCAACTGAATAAGTTAGTCCAGATTGCTTCAGTCCTTTATAAACAGAAGACATTCAGGTATAGTTGGAGAAGGCTATGGGGAAAACCAGGAAATCAGTGGAAACTGAAAGAAAAAGGAGAGGACATCAATTTGTTGTAGGGAAGCCAAGGAATCTCAAGGATTACGGCAAGCTAGTATCAGAATAATACTGACCTTAGGAAGAAGCAAGTCTTCTACCTTCTGAAAGCATTAAAAAATAAATTCCCATCTTTTAAACCAATCTATTGCGTGGTACTTTTCATGGCAGCCTGAAAAACTAAGACAGATGCAAAAACACTTCAATTGAGGAAAGAATAATCATCAACAAATGGTGATCAGAAAACTAGTGATTCACATGCAAAACTGAGTCTAATTCTTCCCTAACACTAAATATAAAAATTAAATCAAAATAGACTGTAACATAAATGAAAGAGCTAAAACTACAATACTCTTAGAAGAAAACATATGAGTAAATATTTGCAACTTTGGATTAGGCATTAGTTTCCAGATAAATCACCAGAAGCTTGAATGACCAAAGGAAAAATAGATTAATTGAACTTCATCAGTTAAAACTGATTAAAATTAATGCATTAAAAATTAAAAACTTGTGCACTTTCAAAGAACAACATTATGAAAGTGAAAAAACAATACACACAGGAGACTAAATTTGCACATCTAAGGAGCATGTGTCTAGAAATACAAAAATCACATCTCAACAATAAAAAGACAAATAACAGTTAAAAAACACAAAAATAGTTGAATAGTCTTTTCTTCAGAAAAGATATCCAAATTGCCAATAAATACGTGAAAAGACATGCAACATAGTCATTAAGAAAGTGCAATTCAAAATCACAATGTGGTACCACTACATGTACAATAGAAATGGCTATAATAAGAAAAGACCAACAAAAGTGGGGGTTGGAGATACCACAGTGGAATTGGAATCATCATATGTTATAAGTGGGATTATAAAATGGTAAAGCCACATTGGAAAACATTTTGTCAGTTCCTCAAAATGTTAAACATAGACTTACCCTAATACCCAGTAATTTCACATATTGTATGAGTCTATTTATATGAAATGTTCAGTAAAGACATATTCATAGAGACATAAGGAAGACTGTGGTTTCCATGAGTGAGGAAAGCTGGGGTGAAATGGAGATGGATATGTATACCACTTAACTGTGTACTTTCAAATAATGAATTTTAATGTATGTGAAATATATCTCAACAATATTGTTAAAACGTCAACAAATACTCTGGAAGTAACAGACAATTATAGCCAGGTTGCAGAATATAAGGTTCATATACAAAAATCAGTTACATATCTATTTATCAGCAATGAACAATTGGAATTTGAAATTTAAAATACCCCATTTACATTAGCATCAAAAAAAGAGAAATATGTATATATACAAATCTGTTCTAGTTTGCTAGCTGCCAGAATGCAACACACCAGAGATGGATTGGCTTTTAATAAAAGGGAATTTATTTTGTTAGTTCTTCAGAGAAAAGGCAGCCAACTTTCCACTGAGGTTCTTTCTTACGTGGGAGGGCACAGGATGGTCTCTGCTGGCCTTCTCTCCAGGCCTCTGGGTTCCAACAACTTTCCCTGAGGTGATTCTTTTCTGCATCTACAAAGGCCTGACTAAGCTGTGAGTGCTGAGATGAGGTATGCTGAGCTGCTTCAGCTGTACTACATTGTGCTCTCTCATTAAAGCAACAGCCAGTTAAGTCAAATGGCATTCATTGCAGCAGGCACACCTCCTAGTTGACTGCAGATGTAATGAGCAACAGATGAGGTTCACGTACCATTGGCTCATGTCCACAGCAACATAACTAGGTACCTTCACCTGGCCAAGTTGACAACTGAATCTAAATACCACAAAATCTGAAAAAAATCTGTGCAGTATCCATATGAGGAAAACTATAAGACTGATAAAAGATGGTCAAAATAAATGGAGAGATATTCCATGTTCATGGATAGGAAAACTCAATTATTTTAAGATGTCGATTATTCAAATATGGTCTATAGATTTAATGCAATCCCAAATAAAATTTCAGCATGTTCTTGTGGCTGTTGACAAAATAATTCCATGGTTTATATGGAAAGGCAAAAAACTCAGAATAACTAACACAATACTGAAAAACAGAATTCAGGATACTGACATTACCTCTCCCCTCAGGGAACCAGTCATGCCCGTGGTGGAGTGGTGCCAGCCTCCACAGTTTGGGGAACTTACAATTCTGTGTAGGATCTCAGCCGTTCCACCTCGCCCAAACTGGTTTGCATTGTGTGTTTGGTCACTGAAATTCCCCCGCAGTTCTTCAATATCATTCGTGGCTACTTATTTACTTGGAGAACTGGTCCTCAACTATTAATGTTGCTTTGATGTACTGCCAGGTCCCCTTTTCTTTCAATCTGAAGAACCTACAAGCATTGCTTGTAGGGCTGGTATAGTATTAATGAACTCTGTCAGCTATGTTATATCTGGGAATATCTTAATCTCTCCCTCAGCTTTGAGATAGTTTCATCAGTTATAAAAGTCTTCATTGACAATTTTTTTCCCTCAGCTCTTTAACTATTTCATCCTACTGCCTCCATGGATTCTCTTGAGAATTTGGCACTTAATCACCATAAGCCTCCCTTGTACATAACTTGCTTCTTTGCTCTTTCAGCTTGTAGAACTCTCACCTCATCCTTTGCATTGGACAATTTGATTGTTATGTGCCTGGGAAGGGTTATCTTTGAGAGCATCCTGTTTGCTATTCATTTTTTGTTTGTTTGTTTGTTTGTTTTTAATTTTACCCCTTTATCACCATTCCCCCTGGGAGACTCTGCAAATACTTCCCTATTAACTGTTCAAATTGCTCTGGGGTTAATCTGGACATTACTCTGGACAAAACTACAAAATCTCATGCCCTACGCAAGGTTCCAAGTACGATGGTGCAATTAAGCTGTCCACATAAGTTATATTAGGAAATGCACTTGCCAAAATATAAATTTTGTCCCAAATAAACATTTTTGCTTGTCTCACACATACATTAAAGTTTTAAAATATTAATTACCATCTATTTTCAACACCCAACATTATTGACATTCCTTTGTTCTTCCTCATGCAGAAACATTCTTCAATTTGCACATTTAGTCACTATCATTATACACTCAAGGCATTCCTAGATTATACCATCTCAGTCTTTATTGTCTGTCTTTCTTTCTGATTTCATTTGTGCCTCCAGGCCTCCTCCCTCTATCATTCTCACATTCAGCTTCATTCAGTGTTCTAACATTATTGTATTACAGTTAGGTAGCATTGTGCTATCCATTTCTGAACTTTTACAATCAGTCCTATTGTACAATCTGTATCCCTTCAGCTCCAGTTACCCCGTATCTACTGTATTTCTATCTCCAGAAGGTCACTGTTACCAAGTTCATTCGCTACTGTCAGTTCATATCAGTGAGACTGTACAGTATTTGTCTTTTTCTTTCTGGCTAATCTCACTCAGCATAGTGTCCTTAAGGTCCATCCATGTTGTTACATGCTTCATTACTTTATTCTATCTTACAGCTGCATAATATTCCATCATATGTATATACCACAGCTTGCTTAGCCACTCCTCTGTTGATGGACATTTTGGCTGTTTCCATCTCTTGGCAATTATAAATAATGCTGCTAGAAACATTGGTGTGCAAATGTCCATTTGTGTTCTTGCCCTCATGTCCTCTGAGTACATACCTAGCAATTGTATTGCTGGATCATATGGCAATTCTATACTAGCTTCCTGAGGAACCGCCATACTGCCTTCCACACAGTGGTTGTACCATTTGACATTTCCACCAACAGTGGATAAGTGTGCCTCTTTCTCCACATCCTCTCCAGCCCTTGTCATTTTCTGTTTTTTTGATAATGGCTATTCTGGTGAGTGTGAGATGATATCTCATTGTGGTTTTGATTTGCATTTCCCTAATAGCCAGGAAGTTGAGCATCTTTTCGCGTGCCTTTTGGTCATATGTATTTCCTCTTCTGAGTGTTCATTGGTTCTCAAATGTGCATATTCATGTCTTTATTTAAATTTGGAAGTTTTCACCCATTATTTCTTTGAACATTCATTTTGCCCATTTCTTTCATTTTTCTCTTTCTATGACTCCCATAATGTGTATATTGGTATGCTTCATTATACCCTGCAGGATTTTTAGGATCTATTCACTTTTTTTAATTCTTTTTTTTCCTTCTGCTCCTCACCAGTAATAATTTCAATTGTCTTGTCATCAAGATCACTGAATCTTTCTTCTGCCAACTCTATGCTGCTGTTGAAAACCTGTAGAAAACTTTTTTTTTTCATTACAGTTACTGTAGCCTTCAATTCCATCATCTCTTTTTGGTTCCTTTTTAAATTTTCTCTTTTTACTGAGATTTCCATATTGCACATTCATCATTTTATTCATATTCTTTAGTTCTTTTTCTGCATTTTTCTTTGTCTCTTTAAGCATATTAAGGGTCAATTTTTAGGTCATTTTTTGTAAGTCCAAAATCTGGTCCCCTTCATTGATGGTTTCTGGACTTTTTTCTTGTTCCTTTGGGTGGATCATCATTTCCAGTTTCTTTGCTCATCATGTATTTTTTGTTGCATACTGTTCATTTTAATATTGTTAAGTATTATGTCTGGGATTTAGTCCCTGAGAAGTCTATTCCTTAAGTTTGTATCTAGATAGAAATATGACAGAAATTTGACTGCCAGTAGCTAACAAGAACAAACATACCAAAGCAAAAAAAGAAAAAAAAAATCATTTTTTACAGTCTTTGTAAATAGGCTGTGCTTAGGCTGGTGATATCTCTTAGAGCGTAATAAAGAAGATCAGCCTGAGGTAAATCTGAAGTGCAGTGTCATTGCTGTCTAATTTGAGCCTGCATGGAGTCAACTGCTTTCTCTGGGCTCATGGTCTTAAGAACTTCCCTGTTTACAAGAATTTGAATGCCTCCTCTTCTCTCTTTGAAATTGACTATCACCTCCATCTATGAGTTCTTCTGTGCTCTTCTCTTTGACTTAGTACAGTTAGTGTATGCACCAGGCCAGTTTGACTTAATAATTTATTATACTGATTTAACAGTCTGCAGGCCACTTCTCTACTTTCAGGAAAAATACTGGGAGGGCAAGCCAGAGACATGTTTCCTGGTTCAGTCTCTAAAGCTTCTACCCCATGGATTTATACTGATATACAGGCACCAACATATGCATATATGGATTACTCTATTCTCTCCAAAACAGGGAAAGAGGTCCAAAACGGGAGCTCAGACTGGCTCCAACTGCACCAAAGAAAGGTGGTGAGACTTGCAAATGTACCAGGACGTTTGCCTACCATTTTTCAATCTGCGTTTTCTTGATTCAGCCTTGGCTAAGTCCTGAAATTCTTTAACTGTTTACAGAGTTTTGAGGAAGATGACTCTGCTACTTGTTGCTTGCTGTTCAAAGTTTTTCTTTTTGAGGGTCAGCACTGTGGAGCATCTTTTCCTGTCATCTTGGTCAAACAGGTGTCTGTATTTTCTATTAATAGCATATTTTAATTCCTGTTTCTATTAGACACTCCAGGCTTATCAGGTTTAAATATTGCTCAGCTCTAGAATCAGCCTTTTTTCCAAGGAGCCTTCATTCATTTTATTGTTGAGTGGTATTAGAAACCAAGATCTGGGTGCTAGGCATGATCATCGATACTTGGTAAGGCTTTCCTTCTATGCTCTCTCAGCTAACAAAGCAAGGAATCGTATGCATACCTATTACATCACATATTTGGATGTATCTCTAAGTATTTCTATAAGTAACTATTTGCATCTGTATTAAGAAGTCATGCCAAGAAGGTAAAAACTGGGACAGTATAGCTTAGTGAAACCTAGAGTGGGCAATGATGGTGGTTAATTTGTACAAATATAAAAAGTTTTTATATGAGTGAGAACAAATGAGTGTCACTTTCACAAGGTGTTTATAAAATGGATGGTGTCCAGGAAAATACAATTAAAGCAAAATAAAGTCTATAGTTAACAGTAATACTGTAATAGTCTTCTACAATAGTTACAATAGTCTTCATTAATTGTAACACGGGCAATATACCAAAGCTAAATACAAATAAGAGGGGGGTATAATGAAGAGAAATTGGGTTTTTTCTTCTTTCTTTTTGGAAGAAATAGGAATGTAGTGGTGAATGCATGACTATGTGATTATACCTAGGGCCGTTGATTGCACACTTCGGTTGCATTGTATGACATGTTAATAAAACTGTTAAAAATAAGTAGAAAACTACAACTGGAGGAGATGTGGAGAAACAGTTATGACTATTCCCTGATGCTAGGGAAGAAGAATTGGGTAGTTCTTCTGGTGGGCAATGTGGCAGTTCCTAAGGAAGCTAAGCATAGAATTGCCATATTATCTAGCAATCCCATTACTAGGTATGTACTCAGAAGAATCAAAGGCAGAGAGACAAATAAACATCAATATATATGGTGACACTATTCACAAATTGCTAATGGATGGAGGGGGTCCTCACCAAAGAGTGGAAGGATGAGCTGTGCTGTATACATAGGATGGAATATTGTATGGCTGCAGAATGGAATGAAGTCATGAGGTATGCAATGATGTGAAAGAAACTTGAAGACATTATGTTGAACAAAATAAGCCAGAAATGAAAGGATAAATATTAGTATAACTCATTTATATGAACAAATTTTAATGAGCAAACTCTGAGATAATTGAAAACATATGTTATAAGGAGATAGAGACAGAGATAGAGCAATCAATGCTAAAGGAGTACAGAATGTTCAGCAAGGTTCATTGTAAAGGTTCTGAAATGGGTAGCACAATACTGTGTGTTGGTAGCACAATACTGTAAGTGTAATTAACAAAACCATGTATGAGTATGTTGAAAAAAGAAGGCTAGAGTCATGTACATCCCCAGAAAGAAAGCTAGAGGATAAAACCTGGGATTGTATAGCTTGGTGAAACCTAGAATGGACAACAAAGGTGGTTAATTGTCTAAATATTAGAAAACTAGAACAAATGTACATCTCTATTAATGTAAACTAAGGTCTACAGTTAACAGGAACATTGTAATATTCTTGCATTAATGGTAACAAAATCACTATACCAAAGCTAAATGTCAATAATAAGGGGATATAAGGGGTATGGGAGGTTTTCTTTGGAAGAAATGAGAATGTTCTCCTATTGACTATGGTGAATGCATAACTATATGATTATACCAAGAGACATTGATTGTACACTTAGGATGGATTGCTTAGTGTGTGAATAAAACTATTAAAAAATGGAGCGGTGGATAAGGTGAATGAAATATTTTGGCTTTCTCTTATATTTTTGCTTCTTTTTACTTGGAGTAAATGACAATATTCTAAAATTCATTGTCATTATAAATGCACAACTATATGATACTGTGAGCCACTGATTGTGTACTTTAGATAGAATATATGATGTGTGAATATACCTCAATAAAATAACATCTGTAAAAAATAAAGCATGCGTTCCTCCCGATGTTTCCCATTCTAATCCAAATACCACATGGGTCGTTTTAAATTTTTCACCTGCCTTCTCTGCTACCTCCAGTTCCAACAATGAGAAATCTCTCTCCCAACATCTGTCATCCATTTACTTAATGTTAAAATCCAGAATGTGGCTTCAGAATTGTTACTGTACACCTTCATGGGAGTTAAGAGTATAAGCTACATTATAGTGTTTATACGCAGGTCCTTTTCCATTGAGGGTCCTGTCATAGCCAAAGTTACTTCAATCTGCCTCTTACTGCACTTTACCGCCTGATCCCTTTAGGTGAGATTTGTTTTAATCCATTTGTAATATAATTAGATTATTTTGTAGTTTTATGCATTTCATTCCATGATCCTTGACCTTTTAAATTAGTTTTAAATGATTTGCACACTCTAAAGTTTGCTATTTGTGAAGTAAAATTCCATAGGTTTTGAAAAATGGTTAATGTATTTTATTAATCATTCAGTATCATAGACCTATTTTCAATCCCCCACCCCCCAAAAATTTCCTTGTTCTATACCTATTCAACCTGCCCACCTGCGCTGAAATTCTGGCCACCACTTATCTGTTTACCATCTCTATAATTTTGTTAAGATGTTGTGTGATTGGAGATGTGCAGTAATATACTTCTTTCATACTGGTTTCTTTCATTTGGCAATATAAATTTAAATTCATCTATGGATTTTCCTGGCTTGATGCTCTTTTCATTTTAACTCGGAGTAATATTCCATTGAATAGGTTTAACACAGTTTGTTTATTCAATTACATATTGAAGACTATGTTGGTTGCTTTCAGTTTTGGGTGTTATGAATAAAGCTGTTTTAAACATTTATAAGTAGGTTTTTGCAGAGACATAAGTTTCGTATTAGTAGAATAAATATCTAGGGCTATCATTGCTGGATTGTATGATTTAGACAATGTTTAGATTTGTAAGAATCTGAAAAAACTGTGTTCTAAAGTGACTGTATAATTTTGCATTTACACCAGTTGCTCCACAACTCTTGAAAGTTGGTATTGTGAGTATGGAGATATTAGCCATTCAAATATGTATATTGCCATATGACAATGAAGTTTTAATTTAAAATTTCCTAATGACAAATGATATTGAGCATATTTTCAAATACTTATTTGCTGTTGGTATATCTTCCTTATTAGGATATCTGGGTAGAACTTTTCTTGTTTTTTTTTTATTAGGCTGTTTGTTTTCTTATTGTTCAGTTTGAGCATGTTGGCATGTTGGCTTATTTTGGCTTTAAATATTTTGTCAGATATATGTTTGAAAATATTTTCTCCCAATCTATGACTGAACTTTTCATTCTCTCTTCAGTGTTTTTTGCAAAATTATTATTTTAAATTTCAATAATTTTAACATTTCTGTTTTTTAATTCATGGATCAGGTTGTTGTTATATTTGAAAATGGATTTATAAATCTAATATCATTTTGTTTCTGCCTGTTTTTTTAATAATATTTTGCAGCTTTGCACTTTACATTATGTTTATAGTATATTTTTGGCTTATCCTTATGTGAAATCTGTTTCTAAACCCACTTTTTAAAATTTTTGCATCTGGATATACAATTTTTCCAGCATCATATGTTGAAAAGTCTATCCTTTCTTGATTGAATTGCCTGTGCTCCTTTGTGAAAGACCTATATTTGTGCAACATGCTTTCTATTTTGTCCCACTAATTTATTTGCCTATGCTTTTTCCATTACCACACTATCTTAATTACTACTAATTACTTTTTGTTTTTGCTTTTGTTTTACTATTTGTATTCCAGATCGGAAAATTTCTGTTAATCAATCATCAAACTCAATATTATCACCTCTGTAGTGTCACATTTACTTGTGAGTTCATCAAAGGCATCCTTCATTTTTGTTGCAATGTGTTTTATTTCTAATGTTCCTTTTGTATGTTAGAATTTCCACCTTTCTTTGCATATTCTTGACCTGTCCTTGTCTGTTATCCACTTTTTATCATTAGAGTCCTTGATAAAATAGTCATATTTGCTTTTAGTTCCCAATTTGATAATTCCAATGTCTATGTCATCCAAGTCTGGTTCTGATGCATGCCTTGTCTCTTCAGACTGATTTTTCCTTTCCTTTTGGCATGCATTGCATTATTATTATTATTTTGCTGTAAGCCAGGCTTATTGTATTGGTTAATAGGAATTCAGGTAACTAGATCTCTAGTGCGATTTCTGTGAATTTGGCTAAGGGCTGGGCTTTGTTCTTTGATTGCTGTACCCTATAGGTGCCTTAGATCTCAAATTCCTCTAGTGTCTGGTTTGCTCTCTACTCTTGATTTTGGACTTTCCCTCCATATTCTTTCTTCAGATGGGGTCTGGTTCTTCCAGGTCTTACCCCTGTAATTCCCTATTATCATACTGGTTCCTTACTCGTGTGATGTGTAAGTATGGCCTGAGGAATATATAATCTTATGGTTCAATCTTATTATCTTTAGTGGGCCTCTTTCTGTAAACTGTGACCTTCACAAATATTTTTCTCATGTCACTTCCCTTCTCAACCCCAGTTGGTGAGACAAGATGGCTGTAGAAGCCTGTTATGGGAGGAATACCCTTTGGCAGTTGGAATAAGCTTGTGGTAAAATATTTTCCCGTAAAGAGTCTGACTTACTTGTCAAAGACTCTCGGCATATTTCACCAGCATAATTCTCCCCCTCCTATTGCTAAAGCAATGAGTGCTGCTTCTCAGATCTTCATTTTGAGAAACTTTGGAGGGGGTAAAACCCATGAAATTTGGGGTACTTCCCCAAGACTGCAGTGTCCAAGAATTTCTCACGTTCATGCTAGACCACACACATCCTCCAGCAATTAATCAAAATTACCCTTATGGTGTTCCTACCAGATTATAACTCCAGCAGCCTTCAAGATTATAAGAAGAGGCTGGCCTTGTAAACTTATTTCTTTGAATGACAATTTGTCCTATTTTTTCTTGTAAGGATGTGTGTGATGACTTCCAAAGTCTTTATATATTAGAACAGAAACAGAAACCCTGAGCTTTGAATTTTTAATGATAAACAGAATAAAAATTCATTAAGCATTTTTCACTTGTATGTATACAACACATGCCAGAGCTCATTAATTTTTTAACATTAAGATTTTGTCTAAATGTAAAGTAAGATTTCTGCCTGCATGCCCAAGTTATAATGTACTGCTTATACATTTAGTGTCATTTTGAAATAGTGTGAGTTGATTAACAAATAATTCCACAAATCTGTCATAAATTTTCCTTGAGTATAACTCTCAATAATTTTGAAGGTAGTCATTAAGCCTCTTTACAGTAAAGTGGCCTCTATTTGGGAGTAGAGTCAATGGATCACAGATGCAAAAATAAAGCCAAAATATTTAATAAGCTTTATTGATTTATTTGATAATTTCATTATGCACAATTGTGTAAAATCACTTTTTCACATAACTTTTTCTAGCAAGCACATATTCACTTACTGTTTGATTTTCTGATTTATGTTCATTATATGAATTTATCGTATCAACTTCAACTGCTTTCCATTATTATTTCCCTAACCCCTTTACAATTTAGTAAATTAAGTTTTAAACAACTAAATCCTTTATATGCTTAAAAGACAAAATAATGTGTAATAGTGACACTTAACAAATAAAGTAATAATGTAACAACTATAGAAAATATGTTAGCAGGGATTACTATAAATATAAATAACTATTTTCAGAGTCGCATGATTATTTTCTTCTTCTTAGGTTAGTGAACATGTTCTTCTATAGTAATTTCTTAATTTTATTTTCCTTAGAAACTATATAACAGCTGTGGAAAATCTGAAGGTAATTAGGTTTTATGCAAAATAAGTATGCTATGGTTTGAGTAATGTTAGCATTAAATGTTTTTTATAAAAATAGCATTTCCTTTATATAATGAAGATTAAGTCTCTATGCATATATTAAATGTATTGGAGAATTAGAAGCTCTATGTGTAGGGCAACACTGCACAAGAATTACAACAAAATATACATTTATATAAACAGATACTAGATAAACAGACAGATACATATGTATATACACAAACACATAGACACAGAATAAATGCAAGCCTGGCATCAAATTAAAATCCCTTTTAACCACACTATAGAGAGAAAATGTTACCAAAATTAAATTAGTTCTTTACTTCTGGGAAAGACGTAGAGATGAAACATCGAGAAGTAGCCTGTTTTCCCATAACAGACTGTTTATTCATATACATTTATAAAGGTTATCATTACCACACATTTTATTAACAGGGAACACATGTACTATTTGGTTCAAAAGATGATTTGCACATAAAAATACAGATTTTAAACAGAAATTTGTTCGCAGCTGTTTTTTAGTAATCTGTTGGTTGGAAAGATTTGATTTTCAAAAACTTGACCTTGTTGATAATGGGTTCTAAGAAGATTTGAGTTCATGTAGTTAGTTTTGCATGTATTACACACCCATCTGCTTCTCCATCTGGCATCAGAGATAGAAGTGCTGTATGCATTCTTTTTACCAACACCTCAATTGTTAACTTCCTGCTGATAGCCCTACTGTAAACGTCATTGGATAATTATTTCAGGCAGAAAACAACCAACCCACATGTTCAAGAATAATTACTAGTTCAATTAACTAACCAAAAGCAGGTGATATTTTAATGTCCACAAGCAGAAACAATTTCAATTTCTGAAGCACTTCAATGAAAATATTTAGGTAGCAGATGTGCTATTTAATACCTAGAGAGTATGGCAAAATAAAAATAAACTTGCTATACACCTCAAAATAAGTTGACAGTAAGTGATCATTTTCCAAAAGTTATTATTCCTCTTTTGCTAAGTTTATTTTAAAATAATGTAAAAACAAACAAAATCCACAATCATGATATTCTATTCAACCAATTGAATAAAGTCCCTATTTCTATAAAAAGGATCTTTATCAATTACTGATCTGATCGGTATGAACATACATGAGTCACTGTAAATATCACCTATATTAGAATGTGAGGAATATAAAAATTTCATGCATGTTTGTATTAGCAATTTCAAATATAAAATTGTCTTTTATAAACATGGTCTAATGTACATATTCCTGTGCTCGTTTTACTATGTACTCTATAAGACATGATTTACATTAAAAAGTAGAAGTGTTTTCAGTATAAATGAACAACTTAGAATAGAGAATTGATGTTGTTAATGTTGCTACTACTGTTTTTTACTTTAAGTATATGATCTGTATTGTCTATATAAGCCTCCTATGAACTCAAATTGTAGAAGTAACATAAGATTCACTTTGGAGATTAAAACAATTAATCGAAAGTTTAACAACTCTACAGAAAAGAAAATCTGTTATAATGAAGCACCAAATATTGAAAGATCTTGATGCTTCAAAGAGATAGGCATTTATAATCAGACATACATATACACAAAAAGAAGTAACTACTATAACTGCATGGCTTTCTATTGCCCATGACATTCCCCATTGGCAATTATATAAAATATGCTCAATATAATTTGTTTCATTTATTTATTTTACACAAATATTAATATGTAAAGCAATTGGTAGATAATAGTGGATTGTGGATTTTATGGTATCTCTCCATTAAAGACAAGAAAAAGAACGTCTTTAGTTATCCATGAGCAGTCATTTTTTAATTTTTGGAGTAATTTAATCATTAATTTCAGGTGATAAATGGTATCAGATGATAATCATTATCAGATATAATGATAAACTCATTATTGAAACGGGGAAAAAAAATCACACAATGTATAAAGTTAAAAATTTCATATCTTAAAATATTATATCTATCATCTATCTAGCATTTTATATCTTCTGGCAAAAAGGATGATTGTAGAAACATTAACATTTAAAATTATACATTTTAAACCAGTGCAAGTAGAAACATAACTTATCTTAAATTTATTTGTATGACTCATTATATAAATGTTTTTCACATTATTTTTCATTCTATTGTGGAAGAGGACCAAATTTATTTTTCTGCCCAATTTAAGCACTTAAAAAAAAGAACCTGCATAGAAAAATGAAACAGTGCTACACTGATAGGAAGAAAGGAAATACTTAGCTAACAGAAGTAATGACTCAAGTAGAAGTTATAGGTCATTCCAGCTCACATCATGGAGATTTTCATCACTCTGAATCCCTCTTATTAAAAAAACTGTGATATTGATAAAAGTTTGAATGTCCACTGAAATTTCATTATATCAAGCATTTTAATGTAAGGCAAATATGAAGTGGATGAAATAAATATGATGATAATTAATTAAAAGAATGCTTACTAAAATAGAGTTTTGTTTGTTTGTTTTACAGACATGTGAGAGTCCCTGGTATTGTGGGACCAAAATAGAGTTTTGCATTAAAATAATGGGTACCCAAATACATGACCTGATGAGATATTAAATTATTTAAATAACATCTATTTTCAACTCAACTAAAACAGAAATAATACAATATTTGTATCTATAGTGGCTATATAGATATTTGGGATGAGAGGTGTATTAATGCAAAAATAGTAAATGTGTGTATCTTAAGAGGGGTCTTTTACTGGAGGGATTTTGGTTGCCATTCTTTTTTATTTTAGGTTTCTCTATTTGTAGTTTCTTGTACTAGTAATATTTCCCTTTACAAAGAATTGATCAGCGATGGCAAAAGACTAGAAAGAAGGAAACTATATGTGCAAGAATGGAGAAGAAAAGAATGACAGAACTGTGTTAATAAATGAACAGATTGATGTTAAGGGAGAGTTTTTACATTTTTCTCAATAGAAAAATCAACAAGAATAGTAACCACTTGGACCATGAGAAAGTGTGGTTAAGAAATTGAGAAAAAAAAGGAATCTGGAGTCTATGAAAACAATCAGGATTCCAGCATTGTTAATGGAGTAGAAAATGGTGCAATTTATTAAAATGTAGATAAAGGAGAAGAGAGAAAGTTTAGGGGCCATGAAGGAAGAACTTGGAACATAGTGCTTTCTGGACCCTGAGGAAATTTAGTAAGAGCCATCAAGGATTTGAGAAGGCACTGAAATGGGTAGTACCTTTTCTGTTCTTGAGCTTTGGGGAGGACAAACAGTGCAGGTGGCAGGGAGCATGCGTACTGTGCCTACTCAAGATCTGCCTTCTCATTGTCCTCCTGGCCCACAGGACTAGAGGGATGATCTCCATTTCCACTTGTCCCTGGAGACAGGGTACCACAGAACACTGGCTTACAGGAAATTGACATACAAACTAGTGATTAAATATGCTTCTTATTTCATGGTGTCTTTTTTATGCTCATTTAAAATTCTCTTTTCCTCATTCCCTTGCTTTTAAATATATTTGATCTTAGTATCATTATTATATTTAAGTAAGCTACTATTATTATTTCTGTAACAAGGTAAACATATATCAATTAATTTACTATAAAACTGGACATCATACAAAATGCAGAATTAAACTTAAGGCGATCAATATAGAATCCTAGATATAGAAATTTAAATAGAGAAATTTAATATATGATAAAAGAATTGTGAAAAGTTCTGTTTGCTGCCTATCTAATATCATTCACCTTACTTCCTTAGAATAATAGGGTTAGAAAATAGATTAGAAAATAGAAAATACTAACCCTAGTATTTTCAGAATGACATCAGGCTCAAGGATGTTGGTTTTTGCTTTCAGACACAAATTTCAGAATAAAAACTCTATGCTCTTTTTATTAGTTTATTAAATGCTACAGAATGCAACATATCAGAAATGGGTTGGCTTTTATAAAGGGGATTTATGCTATAAGTTCACAGTTCTAAGACCATAAAAATATTCAGACTAAGGCTTCCAGGTAAGATATCTTGACTCAAGACAGCCAATGTCTGTCACATGGGAAGGCACATGGCTGGCATCTGCTGGTCCTTGTTGCCAGTTCCATTGCTTCCAGCTTCTGATGCCAGTGGTTTCCTCTCTAAGTGTCTGCGGACCTTCACTTACTTCCTCCAGGACACAACTCTGGCTTCCGGCTTGCTTAGCATCTCATGGAAAGGCACATGGTGATGTCTGCTGGGCTCTGCATCTCCAAATGTCCAGGTCTAAGCATCTGCTCTGTCTGTCAGCACTCCGAGCATCTCCAAATGTGTGCATCTCTCTGTCAGCTCTGAAGTAACTGTGTCTTCTCCAAAATATCTCCCCCTTTAAAGGACTCTGGTAAACCAATCATGGCCCATCTTGAATGGGCAGTCATATCTCCATCTAATCAAAAGTTCACACTCACAATTGGGTGAGTCACATCTCTGTGGTGTAACCTAAAGGTCACGCTCATAATCAAGTGGGTAGATCTCCATGGAAAAATCTAATCAAAGGTTTCCACCCTACAACATTGAATCAGGATTAAAGGGCATGGCATTTCTTTGGTGTTCAACACTTTCAAACCAGTACGCTCTTTTGCTAGTAATCCTCATATTCTCTATAGAAACAATTTCAAACTTTATTTCTTCTCAAACTGGCTACTTCACAGCCTCCATTTTCATTCTTGTCTGATGGATCACACCTCCTAGTTCATATTAAAATTTAAAGCTAACAGATATAAATATCCTCAATGTCTTCTGAAAAAAATGTTCAAGATACTTGAATCTGCAATTTTTCTCCCATTTTACCTTTTGTTATTCATCTAAGGCTACACCTGCCCATGTGCCCTGCATTTCACCACCTCCTAATCCTTCAGGGACTTCACTTCCTTCATTCTTTCTGCCTTTTTCCACTCTACTGACTCCATCTGTTCAACATTGAATACGATCTCATCTTCTGTCCCTAAAAAATTAAAGAAAAGAGAAAAAAATCTTAGAGCATACCACTATATCAAGATCACTATGCCACCACAACAAAGTATTTTTCTTAATTACCACTATCTCTATTACTTTTCCCCCATTAGCACCTAATACATGTTTAAATTAAATGCATTTGTTCATATCATTATCAATTCTTAACAATGCCTCTTTGACTCAAATTCCCACAAATATTTCTTAACAACAAAAAATGCTATTATCTTTGGTGAAGTGACAATCTAGGGCTTATTTTTTTCAGCACATAAGCTTTCTTGACTTCTTTCTCTACCTGCTTTGGTACCTTAGTGTGTTGTCTCACACTCTCTTTTGTCTATATTTGTAGGTGATCTACTGTTGTGAGTTTGTTTGTGTTTACTGAGGAATCCAAAATTTGCATCTCTAATCGACATATCTCTCATAAACTCCAGGCCCATATACATACGACTTCAAATTCAACATGTCCTAAATGGGATTTCTTTTCTATCCTCAAACTGATACTTTACCTTTGCTCATTATGTTGGTGAAATTCATTTAACAAAACAGAAGACATGCCTGTGAAACAAACTGTGTCTGTCCCTGAGCACAAAACTGTTCTCTCTAGTAAAAAATCAATAAGGATCAATTCTGAACTACTTTATAGCACATAGTCGACTAATCAGGATGTTATCTGCGATTATCTCCTTAGACATTCTTTAAACTGGCCACTTCTCTCAGTCCCTCTACCACTGTCTTTATTGAGGTCATCATCATTGCTAGTTTGGATTGTTTGAATTACCTTCTATTTTCTGGATAGCTAATCTTAACCCACTCTAAAATATTCTCTTCTTCAGAGCCAAAGAGTATTTTTAAAGAGCAAATACTGTCACATCACACTCTTGAGTGAATACCCCCAGTATTTTCTTATTGGCAAAAGGATCAGGTTCACAATTCTTAACTAGTTTTCCAAGGCCATTCCAGATCTAGCTATTTCTGAACACTCTAATCCAGTTTCCTTCTATTCTATATTTAAACAGAACCATTTTTTTCTCATTCTATTTTAGATAAATCATCACAAAGATAGTGGAAATCTCTCTTCCTGGGATCCTCTTTCTCATCCCTGACAACCCACTTTTACATTGGTTTTCAGTTAGGATATCACCTTCTCCAGAGTGGGGTCAATTATGAAGGCAAAGACCTCTGTGTATTGGATGAAATAACTGGTTTGATTAACTATAGTTAAATTGTTCTGCATGAGAATGTAGCATGAATTGAGGAGGTTAGAGTAAATGTAATAAGGCAGAGAAAGGAAGACCCAGAGGAGAGAAATTAAGAGAGTTCAAATTGTATTGATGAGAAAACAGTGAACTTATATAAATAGGAATATAAAGTATTTAATTTTAAGTTGGTAGTTATGTTTTATAGTGATGCACTTCTATCTGTGGGTCCATACGTGGCCTTAGATGAGTTGTATTTTGGGAAAAGAACGAATTTTTAGGATAGTGTTCCTAACACTGAAACAATATAGGAAAAGTATATGTGCAAGGCAAAACAGGACTTAGAAAAGATTCCATTAAAAAAAATTGCAACCAGAATACCTCTTCCCCATGAATCCTTGGGGAAAATGAAATAGGAGCTGCAGTTCCCAGAATAATTCTAGTGCACTTTTGGAAAAAATATGCACTTAAAGTGTAACAGGAAAGTGTAGTGCAGCATACCTCAGAAATTGAGGAACACGAAGATGCTAAAATCTGAGTTATAAACATTTATTAGAAAAAGTAGTCTTACTGCTGTTCATAGAAATATGGTTTTATATATATAAATTATTTTTTCTATTTTCTTAAATTTTTCACTGAAAAGGTTATACTATGTTACAATAAAAAATTAACAGTTTTGAAAAAAATAAGAGTATTTTTATTGCTAGTAATGTCACTTACACATCCCTTTTTCCATTAGTATATTTAAAAAGTATTATAGTAGACCTTTTACTTTAGATTGGTTTTAAACTTACAGAATTATTGCAAAGACAGTAAAAAAAGTTCCCATATACCCACATCCAGTTTCCCCTATTATTAACTTCTTACGTTAGTACGGTATATTTGCTGCAAATAATGAACCAATGTTGACACATTATTATTAATAAAAGTCTATACTTTATACAGATTTTTTCATTTTCCTTTAATATCCTTTTTCAGTTCCAGGATCCCATACAAAATAAAACGTTGCTTTTAATCACCTTGTCTCCTTTGGTTCTTCTTAATTTCTCAGACTTTCCCTGATTTAGATGATCTTGACAGTTTTAGCAATCACATGGCAAGTTTTTGTTAAATGTCCCTCAATTGGAATTTGTCTGTTGATTTTTTTTTAATGATTAGAGTGGGGTAAGTGTTTTGAGGAGGGAAGCCATAGATATACAGTGCCATTCTCAACACATCTTATCAGGGGCATGTGCTCATCGATATTGATATTAACCTTTATCGCTTATTTGAGAGCATGTAGTCAGGTTTCTCCACTGAAAGGTTCCTATTTATTTTCCTCCATTTCTGTATTGTACTCTTTGGAAGGAAATCGCTATGCACATAGTACAATCTAAGAGTGGAGAGTTATGCTCCACATCCTTCCATGCAATGTTTCTACATATATATTTGGAATTCTTCTGTATGAAGAAATGTGTCCCCAATTTATTTACATAATAATTACTTATTTATGTCACTATGGGTTCATGGGTACTTATTTTAAACTTTGTGTTAAAATACAATTTATTTTTATTTTTATTCTTTTTGCTCAAATATTTCCAGCTCTGACCATTGGGAACTCCTTCATTTGGCCCTTGTATCCCTTTGATTACCCTCATCAATTATTTTACCACTTTCTTTAGTTGTTCCAGACTCATCCTGCATATCTCCTGCTCTGAACTAGAATCAGCAATTTCTCCAAAAATTTCCTTTCTTATTCCTTTTTTGGAGAGTGATATTAGAAATACTCACTGCACTGGAGTTACAATGTTGTTAGGCATTCTAAACTGATGGAGCAAAGAAATATATGCATGTATATCAGCCTTTACACATAAAATAGTCTATAAATTTGTCCATAGGCAAACATCTGTTTCTATAAAAGCAAAGCATACTGAAGTCTCCAACTCTAATAAATTACCACATGGCTCATTCTAACCTCCTTCCCTTGCAAACATGTAATGTTTCACTTCAACAATGGGAAACATGAGTCCCATATTTAATCATATTTTATATCTTCAATTTCAATAGTTTGGGAGAGGTTAACCAATAATATCATGTGTAGCAATTTCATCAACTACAGTATAGTGCTTATGTACAGTGTCTTTTGCATTTAGGCTTACAGACTCCACTCATATCCAAAGTTTGTTAAGCTTACACCATTTTCTGTGCTCCTCTTCAGAGAGGTTATTTCATATACTCTATTCTTATTTTGGGGGGAGTAGTTAAAATGTTCAAAACTTGACTGTGATGATGAATACAAAGGTATATGATGATCCTCTGACCCCGAATGTACAATTTGGATGATTATGTGGTAGGTAAATATATAATATATCTGTAGGTGATAGCAAAATTCTCTCTTCATCTTTGGCATTTAACAATATGATTAGTAAGTATCTTGGAGTGGGTCTAGGTGTATCTTTTCTGTTTGGGGTACCCTGCACCTCTTGGACCTATACCTTTATGTCCTTCAATAGAGTTGGGAAATTTTCAGTGATTATTTCCTCCATTATTCTTTCTTCCCTTTTTCCTTCTCTGCTCCTTCTGAGACACCCAGAACATGACTGTTAAAGTGCTTTATGTTGTCATTTAAATCCCTGAGACTTTGCTCATATTTTTCAATTCTCCTCTCTATTTGTTCTTTTGGGTGTAGGATGTTAGATGTCCTGCCCTCTAGTTCACCAATCCTTCCTTCTGCTGTTGTAGGTCTTCATTGTGTTTTTCATCTCATCTATTATACCTTTCATTTGCATAAGTTCTGCAATTTGTTTTTTTTTTTACAAGCTTTTGAGTTCTTCTTTATGGTTACCCAGTGTCTTCTTTATATTGTCATCTCTTTTGCCATCTCTTCCCTCAACAAGTTGATTTGATTTTTGACTTGATTTAGCATGTTTGATGAACATTCAATAGTTGTTTAAACTCTTACATCTCATTTGAAGTGTTGCTCCTTTGACAGGACCATATCTTCATTTTTCCTAGTATGATTCACAGTTTTTTGTTTGTTTGTTTGTTTGTTTTTCTGCTGTTTCAGCATCTGATTTTCTTGATTAGTTTATTCTGGAGGTCATTTTCACACTTTTACCTAGGGTTTTCTTATTGGTTGGCTTTGTGCTTTCTTTCTTTCTTTCTTTCTTTCTTTCTTCCTTCCTTCCTTCCTTCCTTCCTTCCTTCCTTCCTTCCTTCCTTCCTTCCTTCCTTCCTTCCTTTCTTTCTTTCTTTCTTTCTTTCTTTCTTTCT